>JBBBDQ010001272.1:552500-755000 GCA_037127315.1 Ascarosepion bandense | reverse complement strand
TTCATGCACACACTTATGAATGATACAGTTCTGATAAGGGGTAAAGCAGATCTTAACAAATACTATGATTATTTCCAATGTGAAATCAATCAATAGTAAATAAATTCTTAGCAAAAAAAGATGATCAAAAGAATCCCCACAAATGCCCAAAGTATAAACCAAAAATGTCATTACAACTCCATGGCTGCCAGCAGTAGCATCAGGTGCTATGGCAACAAGCCAAGGTTCAGAGAACTACTTGTGTTATTCATTTACTCATGACTCAGACAGACAATGTCAATTAAGATTATATAGTAAAGTTTATTCATATACAATGATAGAAGAATAATCAAGACTATATTTGCCTTTCAAGAAGAGAAGGCAACATTTTTAAAGTTAGTGAGCTACACAATAAAACAACAATTAACAGACAAGATAATTAAATAGCTAGATGGTCTTACCACAAACTAAGAATTTTAGTCTGGCTATTTAGTTTGATCCACACCGGGTGCTCCACATTGTAGCCTTGTGCCAGACTAAACCAAATTAATACAGGGTAATTTGCCATTAGGTAAATGACTAGCAAGCCTGTCTACCAGACAATTAGTATTTCATTGTCAGTTTGATTCTCACTGAGTGCTCTATATTATAACTTTGTACCAGACTAAATACCTACAATTAAGGAAAGCTTTAATCAAAATTTCATTACTAATTTAGATAAACTCCATGACAAAGATTCCAAAATTGTAACTATATGTTTTTACACCTTCATTTTCAAAAGCAATATTTTTATACTTGTAAAATCATAAATCCAAATATATAAGTACATGCATACTTAACAGATAATGTATAATAAATAGTAAGCGAAGCTAATGGTGAAGACAATAATAACAATAAAAGCCAAGAAAGGTTGGTGTTAACCTACCATTTTCATGTGTCAAGTTGAGTAAAACCCGTAGTACAGCCAGCATACAGCTGAAGATGATCCAACCGTTGGATTCTTTGTCTATTTTACTGTCACCGGGTCTATCAGAATCATCCTCTAAGGGGAAGGCAGTGATGGCATGCTGGCAGTGTCGCAGAGCACTGAAAGGAAGGAGATGAATGGAAGAAAAAATAATCAGAACATTCAACATGCAAGTTACTCAATGACATATTTAAAAGCTGAAGACTGTATGAAGTGTACACACACACATAGGAGGTGCTGAAAAGTTCTTGGTCTGAATAAAAAATACATAAAAAAAGTTGTGGTCATTTGGTCAAATTTTAGGAAGTGAGTCAGACAATGTGTTAGCACTTTCTCATATATATATATATATATATATACCCACACATCACGTGGTTCACATTTCTTTCCAGTCTTTCAAGCCGGAGTAAAGGTTTATCCCTTGTTTCCTGTTTACGATTGGGTTTCTTTCTTTTTCACTCCTAGTTTCATCATCTTTATATATAAATGCATGCACACACAATGATTGAATAATTATAAATTATTTATTATAATTTTTGTCTCAAAATTTTTGTGTTTGATCTTTAATGTATGAGAATTTAATATTTGAATCTGCTTTTCAGATTGATTTTTTTTTTTGAAATTTGGAAGCCCTGCAAACATGCCTGAACATCTTACCCTGCAGAAGTGTGCCTGGCTAGCAGCATGTTATGCAGTTAGGAAATCCATTGAGTGCAAAGATGGTGGAGAACCCTCAGAGGAGTACATGTTCAAGTTAATGCAAACACAATCAAGAACAGTCTTGCAAAACTCATGGCTACAGGGTCTGTAGCTGATAACCACTTCTTTAAGTATCAGCTAGTAAACCTGTAGCTGATGCTCAATGAATTGGTTACTCTTCCAGGACTAGTGATCAAAAGACAGTGCAAGCAGTTCAAAAAATGTTTACATATAATCCAAGAAACGTCAATTAGACAAGCAGTAAGAGAAAGTGCTCTACTCTCCTTTCATATTATACAGACTGTGCTCAAGAAGGAGCTTAATTGCTATTTACATTCCACTGAAGAATGCAACATTCGCATGGAGTTTAGGAAGAATATGCTGGTTTGGTATGAAGATTGGTAAAATTTCTTTAAAAATATTCTCTGGAGTGACAAAGTAGTATTTCACAACTGCTAGGTGAAGATCTTGTTATCTCTGAAAAAATGCAGAATTGGCCCAAAGTAACAGGTGTGGTGTGGGATGACTTCAGACAGGATGGTGCGTTCATTTATTCTTTGTGATACCATGAATGTCGAAAGGTATTTTAACATGCTGCAAGATGAAATCTGGCCAGTGATCAGTGATTAGGAGAATGTTGAAGATTTGATTTTCATGCAAGATGGCATTCCTACACATTTCGCTATTTTCATTCATGAATGACTGAATGCCCATTTCTCTGAGGGATGGATAAGTTGTCATGGTCCATATGAGTGACCACCCAGGAGTCCTGACTTAACATCC
Organism: Ascarosepion bandense; assembly: GCA_037127315.1. Taxonomy (NCBI): domain Eukaryota; kingdom Metazoa; phylum Mollusca; class Cephalopoda; order Sepiida; family Sepiidae; genus Ascarosepion; species Ascarosepion bandense. Next base: position 752,572 of record JBBBDQ010001272.1, on the reverse strand, counting down.
TGTGACTTTTTCTTTAGAGTTGGTTAAAGGAGCAAGTCCACTATACCAAACCAAAGACTTTAGAAGAACTTGGAAGGGGGAATACAAGAAATTATGTCTTCCATTCTACAAGAGTTCCTGGTGAAATCAGCTGATATGATTCTTGGGCTGATGGAGAAGTTAGTAGCAAAATCTGGTGCTCCAGTCAAATTTTAAATAAAACCTCATGTTAAATGCTTTCCTTGCATATCCATTTCTTGTAAAAATTGTAGTTAATAAATAAATTATATAGTTATTATAAGTATCTTAAAATTGGGAGGAATTTTTCAATCACTCTGTGTGTGTGTATATAAAGAGGGATAAGCGTATTTTGTTGTCATATGGCATCTTGGGAGCATATAACTGTAATTTTAGTGTTTGCTTTGCTCAGAGTGAGTGAGAGAAGGGACAAGAGTTGTGGCTGGACAAATCATAGTTGCTTCACCACAACACTGCACCTGCTCACAATGCTTTAAGCATCTGGCAGCTCCTGGCCGAGAAGAATATTGCTGTACAGGTACAACTTTGTGATTTCCCTGATCTTGTGCCATGTGACCTTTTTTTTCTTTTCCTTGAAACTCAAGTAGATCATCAAGGGGACACATTTTTGAAGAGGTGGAGGCCATCAAGAAGGCCTTAATGATGGACATTACTTTGAAGGGGAAACCATGTAGTTTGTTATTTGAAATTTAAATAAATTGTTTGGGACATTGTTACTTTTCAGACCTCATACATACACACACAAAAAACTATAAAACTGAATATAAAATTCAAACAATACATAGTATTTAGTTATCTAAAGTCATATATTCTAAAATAAATACATTTACATAGACAATTTTTTACAAAAATTGTGTAGAATTCATAAAATGTTTTTTTTAAAAACATTCATACATGAAGAGTGTTCATTGTTAAATTTGACTGAAAAAATTTTTAAGTAAAAGATTAACAAAATACAAAACATCAAAACTTATTTGGAATTTCAATTTAAAATGAAGTGTAAATAGTTTCCAAATAAATAAAAGGTTTAATGAATCTCTAAAAGTTGATTAAAAAAAACAAAAAAACTAACATTGATAATAAAAATAACTGCATTAAATGATTAACATATTCTGTTTGTAAATTTTGAATTTTGCTTTAAGAGTCATAAGTGTGAAGAGTCAACTAAAGATATACACATGTGAAAGCATATAAAAATTAAGATAACTGTGAGAAAGTAAAAAGCAAAGAATGCAGATATAGAAAATTAAAGGAGGAGAAAGGAACTTATTTTACACCCACCAAACACCCTGATGTTTTCATGAGAATACAAACAAACCTGCTGCTTTTTTTATCCAACAATGCATCATTAGCTTCATAGTAAAACAAAGGTTTGTTTGAAAAATTTCTTTGGTAAGCCTTTTTAAAAAGGAATATCTCTACAAACAAATACAAACATATTTTGATGAAGTAGCTAAGTCAACAGAAGTGTTTCATAAGAAACTGATAGCATTCAAACACTTGAATATAGAGACTGTCAAAGAATCTTGGGTGCCATAAGTAAAAATCCAGCTTCTTAGAGGATATCCAACCTGCAGGTAAAAATCTAAGTTATATAAATAATACCTTTTTGATGTCACAAGTCACTTTTTACCTAATTTATCGGTAAATGTATTTTTTTCTTAAAATCTTATATATATATATATATATATATATATATATATATATATATATATATCCACACCATAAAGATACACTAGGATGTGTCATCAGTGGCCTGCTTCATTGATAGCTTCAGGTTTTGTCATATGATCTACAATGGTGAGGTCAGTTAGTCAAGATGGTATGATGTTTCAACATCATGCCATCTTGACCAACTGACCCCCACCATTGTAGATCATACAACAATGTATTAATTCAACCATTTGGCAATAATTTGGAGTATCTGGTTAGTAAAATAGCCAACATGAAACATTCCTTCTGATTTGTTTCACTTAGGAGATATATTTGTAATCTTTATATGTCTGGAATAAATTACAATCATGCTAGTCCGATTAGAATGATTTTTTTTTTTAAATTTTGGTTCTTCTTACTGTTCTGTGACAATATGAGGGGGTAGGTAACCATCTATGGCACATTTGAAGGTTCATAAAAGATAACTGGACAATTTCATTTATAACAAACAGCATTTCCTTAGTTCTTATAAAATTACAATCATTGGAAAAGGAGAACAATACAATGTGGTGAAAATCATTGATTTCTGTTTATTCATTAGTTACAAGTGTTCGCTTTTCAAAACCAAACTTCTTTTTTCTTTAAGTCACTTTACTTTTAATCTTATTTAACTGTTTACATTTAACACACACACACACACACACACACACACACACAAAAAAAAGAAATCCAGAACTACAAAGGACTGGACAAGAGATTGATTTCTTTAAAATAAAATCTCTTCAAAATCCAATTTGAATGAGAAACAGACACTTCTAAACCAAGAACAATTAAAGAGTAATGAAAAGATATCTCAGTCAACAAATAAAAAAAAATGACTGGCTCCACTGAAAGAACAGGTTAGAAGAGATCAGCTGTTTGACAAATTAAAGCACCTACAGCTATAAGTAATGTGTTGGCTTGAGTAAATATACCCTCATAATATCTGCAAATGTAATACAAGAATAAAAGTACAAGTCAATTAAGCTGACATGATACAGGCAATTTCTTACTTTACTCTAGTTGTTGAAATGCATACATGTGAGAAACAGTGAAAGAAGTCTTTATTCACTTTCTTATCAATACCACTCAGATGTTTACATAACATGCATAATCTAATAGTTATACAAAATCATAAATAGCTATAAATATAGACAAACAGAGATAAACATACATCACTATATGAGAGAGAGAGAGCGTAATGAATAAACTGTCGTTTAAATAACAGAAAAATGAAAATAACACTGACATCTCATTTTCACAGATATATTTACCAAAATTACAGAAAAATATTTTGAAATACTAAAGAGTTAATGAATTCAATAAAATTGGTATTGGCATGAACAATGCCCTCCAAATGACTTCAGAATTTCCTGCAACTCTTCTGGACAGTCTCCCTGTCTAATTTGGTGAATGTTGCCAGAATCCTTATCTTCAGTTCATCTTTGGTGTTACAAGGAGTTTTGTCTTTCACTCAACTGCACCCCATACATAATAATCAAAGGAGTTACAGTCTAGGGAGTAAAGTGGCCAGATATAAAAGGTAATATAGTGACAGAAATTGGCTGACAGCCATGATTGGGTTCTCCTGTTTGTGTAGAATGAAGCATAAGGTTTTCCAGCAGCCACCCTCTTGACCCAGGACAGCACTACTCCCTAAAGACACTTGATGTACACCTTTGTTTTGAAGATGAATGGAGGCGTAATGCTGCCATCACTGGTATTGGTCTCATCCAATTCTTTCTGAATCCTCTGCACTGTCTTCAGACTGACACTCAATCACTCTGAAATGTTTGTATTGGAGCTTCTGGTGGAGTGAATTGCATCATGGTGCTCTTTTTCTCACAGAATGACCAACTGACCCTAGTATTTACACTATTTACATTATTAATGTAAATAGTGTAAATACTACCTCATCTCAGAAATATTACTGACCCTAGTATACTGTGCAGTTGACAAAATTGAAAACAAACAATACAAATGTGTGAAATTGCATCCTGTATGTGTGTGTATCACACACACACACACACTTTGAACATTATTTTTAGTGGATACACATATTTGAGCAGATGCTCCATTTAAACAGTGTTTTATTTTCCTCTACTAAGCCTGAAAAACTTATCAAAGAATATCATCCTGTCAGTAAAGAAATAAAAAAATATGTAAAATTAAAAAACAAAAACTAAAATCCATTAATTCTTTAAAAAATTACTTTGTTTACATTTCAGTTATGAAACTGAGCAGTTATGACTTTCAAGAAAATTTGAATGAATAAAATGTGCTTTAAAGGCAAATAGAACCTTGCTTGAGTGTGACACTCTTCATCGGAAAGTATTCAAACAATGTTGGATTAAATGATGGTTTCTCCAGCAAAGGGGGACGCAGGTTAAAATCCTACTGGATAACAAATTTTCTTTAATAAGTTTTCTTAAATGTGCAGACTGGTAGACAAAATATAACATTGTTTAAAATAAACAGAGTATCTACTCAAAATAATGCTTAAAATAATAAAAACATATCAGATTAAAAATAAAATTCATTAATTCTTTTGAAATATATATAATGTAGATAATTTTGCAAAGTTTGCAGCTTGGCATGTAATTATTTGCTGAATTTTCATCTGGAATTTTCATTGTAATTATACAAACTATTATCAGTCTATGTGATTAATCTGGACCACTGAATTAATTGCATTGATAATGATAGAGGCTATAGACTGAGTGAGGCACTTATGTGTTTGGTACGAGTGTTGTGTTTTAAACACAATACATTTAGGTAGCAATCTTTTGATTATACATATCCTCTGACACAGAATGAACAAATAATGTCATTTGAGGTTCTTGTTAAGTTTTTCCTGGTGCTGAGTTAGTGAATTGTTTCATTGCTGGCGGAAACCTATAAATGTACTTGCCAATTTTAAACTTTAAGGTCGGTAAAACTTTCAGGATACATTTATATGATAAATATGCCATATAAAATCCAACATCTGTTTTTATTAGCAAATTGAGAATTGTTCATTATACTGGAAATTAATATATATTTGTATGTGTGTGTCTAATAGTATAGCTATTGATACTAATTTTCTAATTAGAGATTTACAAAGCTTGCCATGGGTCATAAGAAAGATGGCCTGAAAAGGGGACCAAGATACAACAAAGTGAGTGATGGGAGCACAATGCTTGAAATTGTGAATCATAGAATAAAAAAACAATAAAGAAGTCAAAAATATTGACAAGCTAAGAAAAAAGAAAATAATTTTAAAATGTCATGGAAGGAAATTTAAGAAAAAACAAAGTGAAAAAAGTGAATTCACCAGCAAGAAAGTATTAAAAAAAATTGGTATTGGATCTGTAAACCGAACAAAATGATAAAGACTTTTAAGAACACTGGCTATGGCTAAATACATGCCAGTAACCAAACTACCACCATGAAGTAAAATTCCCGATAAGAAATGTAAGTTAAGCAAAGAAGTACATGAAAAGTTGATTCAAGTAATCTCTTGTGATGGATGTAGAGCTACATTGGATGGGCCTGATGGTTAAGCGTAGGATTAGGCCCTTCATTTAAATCATCAACAAATATAATTTAGATTGGAGGGATGGAATGTGTAATGTAATATGATAGATCTCTTCAAAATTGATGGTGGTACCAAAATAAATGCAGTTCTTGGACAATTTTTTTTTGTTGTTGTTGTAAGAGTCACAACTGAACTAAGCTAAAAAAATGCTTTTTGATACAATGCTTCCTCACACATTCTGCAAAGCACATTATTGGCCATCTTGACAAAAAAAAAAAAAAAAAGTAAAGATGTCTTCAAAGACAGATTAATGGAATGCGATCCAGCCTCTCCAAAGAATTGTAGTCCACCATTAAAAGAGATGAAAAGAAAACTGCAGTCAAGTAACGATCTCTCTGATGCAATAAATACTGCTGCAAATAAAGTTAAAGTTGACAATAACAGACAAGTTAGCAAAATAAATGTTTGAAAAATTGTTCAAGATTACAGGCTATCAAGGAGCTCATTAACAGAATAAGCATTTATTCCATTATATAGTATATTCAGTTAATCAAATATATATTTCTATAGGATATTTGACATTTTTATTTATAAAATGATGTGCTGCACTTAGTTTACTTACAAAATAAAATCTGACATCCCCACAAATTATCATCAATAAGAGTGAGCCCATGCCATCAAAATATTTATACCAATATGCTGTCTAAAATGACAGCAACATATATATTAATATACCCACTATTGAGTATCTTACATTATGACATAAGAGAACCCCACCCAATCCTAAGTGTGACAGGAGGGATATATATATACACACACACGCACACACATAACAGGCTTTATTATAAAAGAGAGGATATACATACTTTCACCATTCAACAACATAATTATTGAAAAAGAATTAAAAAAAAAAAGCACTGTTAAAGATCAAGCACACTGCAACAAGAGTTTTTATAGCTTTTATAACAGGCAGTAAGAAAAATGAACTGAGCCAACACTGCCTTACTATCGTCTATCTCTCTCTCCATGAGCATGACAGGAGGAATACATATATTAGTCACTCACATACAAGCCTGTTTCACTGTATCACAGCTCAGCAGTGTGGCTAGACACATCCACTTATTTATATATTTATTTATATATATATATATATATATATATATATATATATATATATACACACACACACACAACAGAAATAGGAGTTGTTCCAATGAGAAATTAGTATGAAAGAAAAAAGTGCAAGAGGCTGTGAACATTTTGTTTAAAGTATAGATTTATTGTTGTTATTATTATTAATATTACTTGCTTTTTGTATGATCAATTAAGTGTCCATAATGGTATTTTTGCTGCTATACATGTTTCAAGTCCAAACTTGACTCTCTTCAGGCAAATAAACTTGTGACTTTACATATGGAGATCAGTTTGTTTTTCTGATGGTGAAATTATTGTGTATAAATAGATAAGTGGTCAGTGAGCAGGTCAGAAAGTCCATATGCGTTGTGTTTGTTTGTTGGGTTTAAAAACATGCACATTAAATCTCTTCTGTTTTGGGAGTCAGTCACCTTTCATTGGCCAGAAAAACTTTTTACACTGACTTGTGAAATCTTTATACTTCAAAATTGTTTTCAGTGATTTTAATTCTATTCTACTCTATGGGTCATCTAGTTCATTTTTGTTGTTTTTAAAATACTATTTTTTGAGATTGTTCGCAATTTTTTTTTTTTTGCATTTGAATTTAGTGTCTGTGTCTTAGGTTTTGCATGTTGTTTTATTGAGGAAGGCTTATATTTTTTTAAAAATATTTCTTCCTGCATCATGAGCATGTCATAATCTGCATTTTGGTAGATATGCATTACTCTGAATTTACTCTCCTTACATTCATGTAAATGTTGGGAAATGTACAATTTCCTGTTATTGGTTAGTTTAATGTTACTTTGCAGGGCTACACTTTTATTCAGGGCTTGTGTTGCTCCGCCACGTATATTTTTGCGCATTCTTTGCATTTGAGAGCAATTTAGAGTTGCAGCTCAGAAGTGTTGTTTTTATTTCGAATGTAGATGTGTTTTCGAACTTGAAGTGGTTTCCTTCTGTTATTATATTGCATACCACACATCTTTTTGCATTTTGTGTCCCCCTGTGTTGTGTGTTGCTCAAATTTTGATGAGGTATGTTTTTAAATTTTGGGGTTGGTGTTTGCTTTTAATTATTTTAGATGTCTTTAAGATCTACTCCAAAACTTGCATCCCAAAATTAAGTTCACACTAGATTATAGCTATAATGAATTGCCATTCCTAGACATACTGATTAAAAACAATTACATCATGACTGACATTTACCATAAACCCACAGACACCCAACAATATCTCCATTTCAAGAGTCACCACCCTAAAAGTTGCCTAAAATCCATCCCCTACACCCTAGCATGATGAATTTGCATGATAGTAACTGATGAAACCCTTCGTAAAATACGCCTAGAGGAACAATGAAAAACACTACAAATATAACTTCACTAATAAACAAGGGTTTCCAACTAGCAGAAGAAATACTATTTGAACTTCTCCGAAATAAAAAAAAAACATAAATGAAAAAGAAAACATTCCCTCTTACATTTCCACACACAGCAAAAGCAACCCAGAATTATTTACAAAGATCAAAAACATATAGAATTACTCAACAAAAATGATAAAATAAAGGAAATCTTAAAGACAACTAAAATAATTAAACCCAAACACTGCAACTCTAAAAACAAAATTTATGCTCTAAAATGCGATGAATGCTCAAAAATATACGGGGGACACACACACACACACACACAAGTCGGCATGACTCTGCTCAGCTAAGTGACAAACTTCTCCACATCAGTCCTATTAATGCTCTATCTCTATTTTGATATCAAGCACTTTACGGCAAAAAGCCTGCTTGCCAAAATATCTTTTTATCAGTAAACTACTGAGAAAAAAAAAAAATCTTGGCATTAAGCATCATCACAACTCAACACTATATATATATATATATATATACATACACACACTACAATATTTGTTGTATTTAGCACTTATAAAAAAAGTAAATGCTAGAGAACTTGGAATTGTAAAACTGTTGGTTCTCTTCACCTGGATTTATATATACAACTACTCTGTGTAGAAAAGAGTAGGCTGAACTCTTTAACCCTGGTAGCTAATATTCCTTGAGAGGGTGACTCGATAAAAACACTCAGTTTTCAGTTTCCTAAACTGGTTTGTATTAATAAGGACATACAGCTGTAAAACTTGCTGCAATATTTCATGATTGTTCAATTACATATGATAGGTAGACCATGTAAATCATGAACCCAGCTTATCAAAGACAATTTAAGGAAGTTGAGACTACAGCCAGGCCTTACACAAAATTGGATGGCCTGGAAAAGAGCCAGTAAGAAAACTTTGTTCAAAACATGCTAGCATGGAAACAGGCATTAAACGATGGTGATGATAATGAGATAACAATATATATTTTTATACATCAAGAATATTCGAGAAAAATGCATAATGAAAAATCTGTCTGAATTTCTGGGATGAGGAGTTATATGTCCTACATAATCCTATGAGAAAATGCTTAGTAGATTAAAGCACCAGTTCGTGAATTTGGTGACATAGTGATTGTGAATTCAATCCCTGAGTTAGGCAGTGTATACTTGTACTCAGTTGATTAAGGCAAGCAATAAATGAATAAAAATAAAAAGTAGATGACATCTTAAAATATGAGCAATAGAATGAGAACAAATCTAACTCAATATGATTCAGTTCAAAATTCCCTGTAAGTTACCTAGATTGATATACACCTGAGGGAGGCTGGGGGACACAACGCCTGAAATGTTTTTATAGCAGCAAATGCTTAGGACTATAGTCTAAATAATAATAAAAATGTTAAATTTTAAAAAAAATTAAATGGAAAATATTTACAAAATTTAAGTAGTTTATTAAAGGTGAAAAATTTTATGTACTTTCAGAGTAAAAGCAAAATAAAAAACACAGAAACTGTTTTTTACTATGGAAAATATTAAAACAGGCTATTTCTAAATATCCCACAGGGCAGCAAAGAGATGTTTCAGACTATAATCAAGTATGCAGATTCTGTATCTGTACTCAGATTTTGCATTAGGTATGTAATTGTAAAAACATTGTTTTATCTTAATTAAATTAGAACAAAAGAAAACCAAAACCTTTTGTCTGCTACTCAAATAAGCGATGATACACCGGACAAAAATCAGATACCATCTACTCAAGTATTTGCATTCTAAACAAAGACATTTGTGAAGATGACAGTTCCAAGAATGGTAAAAACATTGGTAGAAGCCATTTTGGTTACTCTTTGAATATACATCTTTTCTCTTATGTCTTTGGAGAGATAAAAAAAAGACTTTTAAAACTAAAAACAAGTATGCACAAATTGTCTCTTTATTGATCTGTACAGGTCAGTGGAGGAATGTAGATAGAGTTTATGCATTTACTCTAAAGTGCTAAAAAGTGTATTTAGTAATAAACTACTGTTTAGACTGCCTCTCACAATAGTTGAGAAGATTATTATTATTATTATTATTATTATAATAATGACTGTTTATGTAACCTGTGAGATCATAGGCAGGATTTATTAATTATGCCAAAACATTCATTGTTAGTCAACATTTATAGTGAGACAATTCTGGTGGTAAAAAAAAAAAACAAAAAAAAAAACAATAGTTATAGTGACATTTTTGTATTAACTTCTGCCATTCTTGTTTTTCTCTCATATATGGAGACATCTGCATTCCAGCCATATGAGTTGGGTCCAAATCTGAAAAAATGATCAGTGTGCAACCCTGTTGAATAGTGCCTGATAACCACATAAAAGGTCAACCCATGCCTTGTAAATAAAATTAGGGAGACAAAAAAACTGTTCCGAATCTGTCAACGGTTGTACAGAAGACATTGTGACTGAGGATTTGAACACATTAGCCTTGTTCAAGCTTGATCATCCCAGACTAGGTATTCTCTCCCAAAAACTATAACTCAGGTCCACTCAGCATAATTGAAACATAAACCAATGGTGCTCTGAGAATGAATACAAATTTGCTGGAGTAGACGTCTGCAGCAGGTATTGGCTAGCTGCCCTAGTAGACTGGTGTGCTTAGAAACAAGTAACCGGATATTATGACATTTTTCTTATATACAAAAATTTATTCTCATATATATATGTGTGTGTGTGAGAAAGAGATTAAAGACAGACATTTTGTGTCAATTTTATTGATTGATTTTTAAAAATTACAAATAACCCTTCTCAGGTAAAGAGGAAATTCTGTCAGAAATCCAAAGTTTTGTTTCGACTGAAATAGTCCAAGCTTTCAACTTTTTAAAGTCATCATCAGGGAATGTAGAGACAAATAGTGAGTTTCATAGAACTAATGAGTGTAGAGAGAAAGGCAAGGTGTTATGTGTGTATTTTTATGCACATTTGAGAATGCTGGCTCTTAAATTATAATTGTTTTTATCTATATATGGTTGTTTTTTGGTAGAATATCTGTAAAAGTCAATCAATAAAATCATTTGACACAAAATGGTTATTGTATTAAAGAACATTTGCTGTTTAAATACACAGAATATATAAATGAGATGGTTTTAACAACCAACATATTTGTTTGAGCATTATTTTTAATCGATACTCAAAAAATAGAATATCTACTCAAATACGAGTATCAATTAAAAATAATGTTCAAACAGATAAATTATATATATATATATATATATATATATATGCAGGAATTTCTTTGGGGTTTCATATCAGAGACAAAAGAAAGAGAATGCTGTTGAGGTGGTGGGAGTGGTCATCTCATCAAGAGGGTGTTAATCTTTCATTGTCATGAAGATTGAAATCCGATTGTACAAAACTGTTCAGAATTTACTCATATGTTACTTCACTTAACTTAAAATAAGCCACAAGTCGGAGAATTATTAAAATCTCCTATGACTAATACCAACTACAGTGAAACACAAATCCTCTTTAATCTACTTGGCATTCATTTCTACTTATTTGGTGAATGACAATATTATTTAAATGGTTTTATTTGATAATTGACATGAAGTAAAAGTGCAACTGGAAAAAGAAAAACAATGGTTCAAAGGCAATAAAAAGGAAAAAAATAAACAAAAACAAAATTTTTTCACAACTTTCTTTGTAAAATGTTGTTTTATAAGTAAATATATTGAATATGTAAAAATAATTCTTTTCATTTTAGCTGAAGTTCTTCATGCCAGTTGACTTATTTTAAGACAACAAAAAGGTAAATATATTTGTCTTTCTAAAGTATATACATAATAATGATTTCTGATTTTAATAGATCGGAAGTATTAACCTGTACATGTTTTGTCTTGGAGAATTAAGATGGGTTACACAAAATATCCCATTCAGTACGACAGGTTTGTTTGTTAGTTGCCTGGTCATAACCAATTGAGCAGAGATTAAAACACTGTATCTCAAGTTTTAATAAGGTTTTTTTCCTGCTTCTTCTGCTATAACTGGTGCGTACTATCCCTGAACCACTTCAGGGCAGTGCTTTGTGACTCTTGCTATTTTATCAACATTTGCTTTTTTTTTCTACCTATATTTATATACATTTCAAATTAAACTAAACACAACTGACTATTTAAGGATGAAATGTATTTTGGGATTTTGGCATCATTCCAGGTTTTTTGACGTTTGATTTTTTTTTTTTTTTCCATGAATTTGTTTTGCTAAAGTTTCATAAAACACTATATAAAATTCAGTATTTTTTATTAATAATGTTGAATGCATTAAAATTCTTCAACTTTTTAACAAGAAAAATTTGAAGTTGACATTAAAAATTACTTGGAAACATTGATTTATTTAAGACGGTCTCAACTATTATGAAGTCTCTAATTTGTATTTCAATACATTGCATTTATTTTCAAGTTTTCAAGATGAATTGTTCACTTATATTGCATATATTTGTTATTGAACATAATTAGGTTACAATAGAGTTTTTTATTTTATATGAAATTTGAAAATGTAGAAGAGTGGGGTGGCCAATATCATAGATTTGCGTGGGTGAAGGTCTATCATAGTTTCAGGTAGTGGGCATGAAACTCTTGCACTGGCCCTGATCTTGTGAGTGTTAGATTCTACAGGCCCTCTTTCCTTATTTATTTCAGTTGTCTCTTTTTGATTGTAAGTATCAGTTTCCTTGTAATTTCTTTTTTCTTTAAATCCTCCTCATATTTTAAAATTCTCAGAATTCATCAATAGAACCACATTTCTGCTGTTTCAAATCTCTTCTTCATCTGTAAAAACATTGGCCAACATTCACCTCCATATAAGAGATTAGATATTATTGAAAAGTTTAGTATGCTTTTTTTTGTTTCTAAGGACATTTACCTATAACTGAATACTTTGTTTAGTTTCCGAAAAGTATCTTTTGATATTTATATGCACTTTCTTTTACCACAGCCACTAGTGCTTCTCTTAAGGTGTTCAACTTTAACTTACTAACCTTTTCTAAGGTTACATATTTGTTCTTAACCAGCTATGCAGATGTTTGTTTGCAAAATGAGTCCTTCTGGAGTTTATAGTATTCTAGTTTCAGCATAGCATTATACTTCTTTATTTTTGTAATTTTTCTCCTTAGCACATATATGTCTGAGAGGTGGCTGATCTAACAATCAGTTCTTAGGTATGTTTTAAAGTACAACATAGAATTATAATATTATTATCATCTAATGAAAATACCCCATTTCTTAGTAGATCCTCAAGACACCAGGCATTTCTTAGGGTTATGGAGGTTATTTGGTAGAGCTCATTTCCTCACCAAGTAACATGTGGCAGGTTAGATGAGGTTACATGGTATCAGCTGTAAGTAGGGAATGGGATCTCGAGAATATGGGATTCACATCTTTTGTTTCCTCATCTTTGTTTTCATCCACTGGAACATTTCTTAGGTGTCTATTGCATTTGATAATCTTTGAAAAATATTTAGTAAACAGAAGTGGACACGTCCACTGCGAGTGAGGCCAATTTTTCTTGAGGATACCAATATGTCTCTCTATTTTAGATTTCTGCAATGAATGACACAGGAAGTGAACTCACAACTTCCAAGGAAACAGACTAGATCTAACAGCACATTGATCATAAATCTAACAGCTTTTCTCTTATTAGTAGCATTTATTTGGTACTAATATCTATGCTGGGTCTACTTGCTGGATGATTTGAGTATAGAGTGTGAGAAGCTTCATTCATGCATATATTTCTCGTCTTGCTTAAACCTAAAAATAATAGAGAACTATGCACACAGTATTTACAGAAGAGACTGAACAAACGATTAACCCAGAATCACTCCACATAATAAAAAAAATGCTTCTTTTCAGAAGCCTCACACTAATTTTGCAGAGTAGATAGCAATTTTGATAATAATGCAGATAATAATAAAATTGTTTCTGAAACCAACAATGAATATTGAATTACAATTTCATCTCTAGAAAGGAAATTGATTCAAGAGCACAAATCCATTTTCAGAACAATTGTTTTTCATTCTTTTATTATAAGAACACAATGTTTTTAGCCCAAATATGTTAGATATCTATCACTGCAGTCTTATATATATATCAAGAACAATATTGAAAAAAATTGTATGATAGCGGAAAAAGTTTTCTTGTGATGCGTTTCATCATTTAGGACTTTATTGAACTAAATTTGTTATGTTGGTGTAACTACACATGCACATGAATGAGACATGCTGGGAAGTTTAAATTTAAATTTTTTTTTCTTAATCTAAATTTTCATTCAGATTTTTTTTTCTTTTTATCACTTTTGCTGTTAGATATCCCACACTGTGATAGGTTAAAATATGCAATAAAATGCACTGAATGACAAAATATGTCCCAAAATTTTTTTTTTCAATTTGTCAATGATATATATATATATATATATATATATAGTGCAATAAGTAAATTCTGACCATTTTATATTTTTAATTTTGTGCATGTGCGTTGTTTGTTTTTGCCGACTGCACAGTATGATAGTGTCAGTTGGACACCATTTGTGAGAAAAACAGCAAACATAATGCAATTCACTCCACCAGAAATTTAAAAATGGAATACTGTACTGCTTGACATTTGCAGCAGCAGCTTTAATACGAACATTTCAGAGTGTTTGGGTGTTAATCTTAGGACAGGGCAGAGGATTCAGATAGAGTTGAATGAGATATCCAGGCTACATCATGGTGTTTGGAGTGATCACTAGTGATAGTGACATCATGCCTTCATTCATCTTCTCACAGGGCCTTAGACTCAACATGGAGCTCTACATCAAGTGACTTGAGAAGGCAGTGCTGCCCTGGGTCAAAAGGGTGGTTGCTGGAAGACCCTATATCTGGTTACCTAACTCCCTAAATTATTAAGTGTTGGGTGCAGTTGAGCAAGAGACCAACCAAACTCCTTGTAACACCAAAGATGAACTAAAGGCAAGGTTTATAGCAGCATTCACCAACTGAAACAAGGAGGCCACCAAAAATAATTGCAGGTGTGTCTCTCTCTCTCTCTCTCACACACACACACACATCCACACTTAAAGCAATTCAATTTTTATGATATATTTGATACTCATAGAGGAGTTATTTGACTGAAGTTGGTAAATTCTTGAGGTCCTCTTTGTTCACTATAAATCTGTCATGATTATAAATTGAGGCTAATTTAACCTTTTACCTATTTGTATATTTTGGTAAATAATCTGAACATATAGCAGAAAAAGCCACGATTTAAAAAAAATAAAAAATGAGATCAAGGAAGAAACCCTCTCCAATGAAGCACACCTGCATACAAAAACAATCCTTATGTAAAATCAGAGACAGTAAGCTCTATTAGAAGTCGAACAGAGATAATCTAGAAAGGCAGGGAAGGATAGAGTTGCTCAATGTGCGTTTGCCATTTCATAAACAAGTAGAGAGCATACTGAATTGAAAAGATTGTAAGCTACAAAGAATGCTCACAAAACAGACAATGAAAAATGGCAACACAACAGTCTTTTACTTTACAAGAATGTTAAATCTATCTTTTGTAAACAGCTTTGTTTGTAAATGGTGGTGTTTGTTTCTTCTGTCTGTTTTTCATTGTTTCTTTACTGGGAAAACACATAATTCAATAGCTACACACCGTTCTAAAGATGGAAGACACTACAAATGCAAAGTGATCTGAGAAGGATAAGATGGAGTAAACTTAAAAATTAATAATTAAAATATTTCATATTTTTTCTAAAAAATAAACCTTTCTTAGGTAGCAAAACAAATATGGCATATAGAATTGGAAAGAAAAATGTGACAGAATGAGTGGTTAAAGTAATGCTCATGAAAGATGACCTGCTAAGGTTTAGAATCAAATCTTGTCAGAAAGACCCATTTTCATATTTTGCTTGCTTTTGTAATCAAAAAAGAGTACTGACCAAGAGTTATTTGATGAGAAGCAACAACAAAACAAAACACAACTAAAAATAAAAACATCTACACACTGTTTTCTGATTTGAGTGTGAGGACATTGCAGTTGTATGATTTGACAGGTAATTTTTTTCTTTTTTTAGGGATCATATTTTCTTCTTTTTTTTTTTTAGGTGTGGGTAATAAAAAGACAGTTAATATTTACCCAAATTATAGATGCAAAAGCATTATCATCACATTATGAGAGAAACCTTATACAGATTTAAACTAAACTCATTATAATCAAAAGACATTTTTAACAAAATGATGCATTTAAAACGTTAAACATTGTCAATATTTAAGTTTCATTTTCATAGGTATGGGTAAAGAAGGTGTTTTGTAAAATTATATACAGCAATTAGTAACTAAAAAGAAAATGAAAGAAAATTCAATTTGATTTTGTTAGAGTACTAATGGAAAAAAAAACCCAAAGAACTGAAAAGTAAAAAATATTGGCAGGAGAGGGGGGGGGGGATCTCTAAAATGTGCCCATATTTTTCTTGTCAGGACATTAAATGGTGAAAGAAAAATGATGGTCTTGCACTGAACAATAATAATTATGATAGAAGATATTTCCTCAAAAGAGGAAAAAAGGAGAGTCCCTCCCCTACCATAATAATAAAAAAAAGAAATTTTTTTCTGCTGTGTTTAGTAAACCTGAATCAAACTAATAAATAAACAACTTAATGAAACTAATAAATTAAAATGAATGGAAGCCTCGTTAACATATTAGTTTTTATTGAAATGTGTAACTCAAACAGTTTTGATTGTAATAATTAATAGAACTGAACAATTTTCAAAACAAAAAAAAAGGTACAAATCAACTTACGTGTTGAGAGAATTCACTAATGCACATTGCTTGTATGAGATCAGGAAACTTTGGTTTTCAATATTTGTGATGGTCACCTGTAAAGGAAAAAAATATTTCTTAAATATATAATTAAATAAAAGAAATAAGTGTCAAGAGAACAAATGTTGTAAATATATAAATATATTTCATTAAAAAAAAATAGGAAAACTTTTGGGAAATATTGTGAAAAAAATTACTCAAAAATTTTCAATGATGTAACAGGGGTGCCGAAAGGTTCTAGACCTCGTCCAATTCCCAAATAAAAGATCAAGGAAGAAACCCTCTCCAATGATGCACACCTGCATACAAAAACAATCCTTATGTAAAATCAGAGACAGTAAGCTCTATTAGAAGTCGAACAGAGATAATCTAGAAAGGCAGAAAATGACTGAATTGCTGAAATTATTTTAAAAATCTTTTCTTGGTTAGGCCGAGAACTTTACCTCTCATATTTTCAATCCAAACATGGAGTAAGATCTGCTCAGGTTCTTTGAACAAATGTAGAGATTTTTATGTTTATTATTCAGAATATCACATAAGAGATAAAAAATGTTTAAAACTTAACACAAAAATTAGTTACTTATTTTTGTTATCCTAATTATGTTCTGTTAGTTTTGTCAACAATACAAGCATCGGTTTTATTAGTTTCTTATCAATTAACGTGCTCATACAAGAACTAACTAAAAGAAATTTAATTGTATTTACAAAATATTACTCAATATATAAAAACAAAATATTTTCCAATTAAATTTCTACTCTTTTTTTATTCATGAATTTTGTTATATGTGATCCAAATATTACTGTCAATAATATGATGGAGAAATTTTTTCAAAAAGTATAAACTGGCAAGGAATGAGTTGGCTTAATGGAGCTTGGATTAACCAAGTATTTAAAAATTGTCCCTCAACATAAATAATTAATCAACAAGCTATCCGAGCAGACTATTACTACTGTAGTGTGTTCTATTGTCAAAAGGAACCCAGCACTTTAATGTTTACATTCCTGCCTCAACAGAGTGCAGAAGTGTTTGCACAGCCTTGTGGGTGATGAATTCTTTTCCACAGATGAAATATTGCTAGTCTCTAGATACTGGATTAAAGCAAGATTAGGAATAATCCCCCATCAATACTAGACGAAGCAACTAGACTTGAAAAACACTATTTTCCTTTCTAGGAGAAATATTTTATAAATTTCAACTGACAGCAGTACAAGCTGCTCAGTCAATGAATGCCAAATATTTCCTTATAGAGAAAATGGCTCATATTACCATTTTCATGGCAGATGTTCAGGTGATACAATTTTTTTTTATTTGCTTCAAACATTTGTGTCCGTAAATTTTGCACATAATCAGTACTTAGTATTTATGGCCAACTCCTGAACATATCTCACCCTTCTACTATACAAGAATCAAATCAAACCAAAAATTGTACATTGCTGCTATATATTGGCTGAAGCTGCCTAATCCTTTCTTTCCTGCCTTGACAGACTAAAAAAGTGGGTGATGAATTTTATTCTTTTGAGTAAACACAAATGCCACGCCATGTAACAATGGCATGAAAGTCTGATAGACAAGTGCAATTGTAGTGAGTTTAATCATCACATTGGTCATAAATGTGTGGTAGTAGCCGATGTTGACAGGACAAAATCAACAGATCTATTTTATTGGTGACAGACTACATTTCAATTTTTCTTCTTATTTTCCACTGCTTTTACTACTATTTCTCTCCCACAGTTATATCTTGCATATTTGTAGGATTTACTATATATATATGATAAATACATGAATAAAGCATTTTATTTTTTGCATATTAAGATGGGCTCTTGATATTCTCCAATATTTAACAGTCGCTCAGTCAAAGGATAGCTATTTCTATAGCCTAATATCTTTCAAAGTTATAAATAAACATTCATACTAAACTTGATCAGTTTGCATTATAAAGCCCGATCTTTGGAAAACAATTTATTATCAATATTTTTTACTGACAAATGTGTAAAATAACTATATCCTAAAAATATACCTGCCAACCTCAGTTGGTTAATATCAATTTTAGTATTGCATAATAAAATATGACATGTTGCCATATCTGGTCTGATGCTCCTGCTATTCATCTCCATTCTGTTTACTTGCTTCCCTGATAACTACAATCTCCCAAAATTTAAATGCAACATCAATTACTTCTTGAATCTTGTTCATCTTTTATCCTTTCTTCAATAACTCCTGTACCCAGTTTTTTCTCTCACTGTAACCCCCTGCACAATAGTGGTGGTTCCACCCTTGCTTGGTGTAAACTGATTAAATATTTATATATTTGAATTTTTTCATGCACATTAACTAAAATTAAAATCTATAATTCAATAAAACTGTACATACTTATGTATAAGCCAACTTCATCTATAATGCAGCCCCTGAATTTTTTTGCATAAATTTTAAGCCAGTCAAAAAATAATTACCTGCATATAATGCAACCGGTCACCGAAAATGCATGATTTTTAAATTTAAAAAAAAATTACCTGTGCAATACCCTATTCTTGTGTAAAAAAAAAAACAAAACAAAAAAAAAAATGATGATACTTGTGTGTTTATAGATGGTAATAACTTTATATATATATATATATATGCATCGCTCATTCAGTAATGAATTAGAGCACTCTGGCTATTGGGCACGTATAATGATAATATGCACGCTAAAAAATCTGCCTTCTTCTACCGAGCACCCATAGCCCAGAGGTAGAATCGCCGACTGATGCCAATTTGGTCAGGGTTTCAATCTTGGGTTAAATCAATCGGAGTCTAACCTTACTGATGAGCTGTGATACAGTGAAACAGATCTGTCTGCGAATGACTATATATATATATATATATATAAGTGGGTAATGAAAAAATCTCATACTGATGGGCTTATTAAAAAATCTGACTAAATGACCAAATGACAGATTACTTTTTAAAAATCCTTTCTTGGTCAAGCAGCAATCACTTCATAGAAAACAAAATTCATAACAATTAGAACAATGTTGAAAGAATTTGAAAAACTAAAAGGAAAATTTTGAAAAGAAATTCAATATAATCTTTTTTAATGAATTAGACAAATTTAAAAAGAGGCAATACAATTTTAGTACATAATTTAATTTCTTCAAGCCACAAATATTTCAGATGTTTTCATCTTTCATAAACTTCATTCTGTATTGAGCGAGAAGCAAATGTGATTATTTGAAATTATCATGGGAACATATATTCTTGGAGAAAGAAATATATTTTAATTTTTATAGCTTTTTTTATGTTTGTAGATCATATACCCAAGTGCCTTGCTGTTTTACAGAGAGTGAAGGATCCACATTTTTTTAAAAATCTAATTTTAGAGTTGAACAGCAATAGAACACAACGGTCATTTGTGAGCAGATTCCATAAATGATCTTTTATAAAACCAAAACTCATGTTTTTAGCTTTCATTCTCAAATGCCTTGCTGTTTCACATCCATCACATATATTTTATCTCACATTTCATACAGTGAAATTGCAAAACAATGCTACTTTCATTTGATACAAGATTCTATTGACTAGGTAAAAAAGATTAAAGATCCGTTTTAAATTTTATTTTATTTTGCAAACAGCTAGAAAACATTCCTAAATAAGAAAGTTTAAAATATTTGAACATCTGCAGAAATATGAATTCCCTGATTGATTCCATGACTCACTGAACAAATGCAATGCAAAATAAGTGATGTAACATTTCAAGAATATCTTTCACTAAACATAAATATTTCTCAAATCCATCATGTCTCAGAATTATATTGTATTTTTTCTAGTGCTCTAAAAATCTTCTTACATTTTGTTTTTACTATAGTTTATAAGGTCCATGTAACTAATATTCAAGAGGATTCATGTGTTATAATGCTTTCTGATGAAGATGTATATATATATACCAGGACACGCTATAATAGTTAAGTGTCATAAGTGAATGTATAGGGTGGAGACTAAAAAGTAAAGTGGAAATTAGCAATTAAGAAGTATTGTTTTAATCCCAAGTGTTCCAATTATAGTTCATTCAAAAGTTTCTTCTTATATGAGATGTGAGTATGGTTCTCCCAATAAAATACATTGTGGAAGAGAGAAGTGTAAGAAATTAACTGACATCTATCATGAGAAATAGGGTCAAGATTAAAACAACTAAAGGTGATAAATTCATAAGGAATGATTTACTGCCTTTAACTTTAAATTTATTATAGAAATATTCCTCTAGTCTTTTTTATTTTATTTAATGTTACTCAGAATTTTATTCTTTGAATAAAGAAACAGTTTTATTTGATTTTTAAAAAAATACTGTGAAAAATTGGTGAAATCCTTTTAAACATTTTTTGTTCCATTAAAATTTCATAAGATTTTCACTGCTAGCATATTCTTCTATTTAGTAAGAAATCAATTAAAACACAGGCAATGTCATGCAGCAAAATAGTGGCTCAACTCTTCTTTAATCTATTGTTTTGCATATATTGTTTAACTGAGGTTACAAAAAAGTATTCAGTTATGAGATTTATAAATATCAACCCAGAAAAGAGAAATTAATATTTTTACAGTTTTTTTATACAAGGCCCAAGAGCCACTCAATGTAGTTGATACAGAGTAAGATGCACAGTTTATGGGAATAAGTGGGGAAAATAATGGCTAACCCTAGACTTGAACAAGTTAAGATTGTAGCATTCAGGGAAGCATTCTCATAGAGTCAGTTACAAAATGTAGTGGTTCGTAGGAAGTAGCTACTTGAGTGGAACTTAACATATCACCAATAGAATATGAAGAAAATGATGTGAGGTTTGTCACAATGTTCATGGCATGGTGGGTCTTAGCTGTGAAGGTTAGAACTGGTAGAACTAAAGGAATGCAGTGGAAATGGGGATAGAGTAGCGAGAGGCTTGCAGTGTTTTGTCTGTAAGAAAAGAAAAACGGATTGTTGTGTGAAAAATACTTCATCACCCAAAAGGATGTGGGGAGGCTTTTGGACTATCAAGAATGGAAAGTGAAAACTGGGCAGCTCCTGCCTATATATAGCAGCAGTACCTAAATTTTCAACCTGATCTGGATCTTGTAAACGTAATGGATAGCAGGAGGAGTTAAGCACTTACTGGAGCGGTACGGAGAATGAAAGATTTTCCAATATCTTTAGCAATGGATTGCATGTACGAGTTCCACTTGAGGTCTGTGTTAAGCTTGTCTCAATAGGCACTCAAGACTACCACCCCTAACAGCCGCTGATCAAAATATGTAAAAAAGTCTGCTTTGTGATGATAGAATGTCATTAGTTTGGTATTTGAGGCATTCAATGTTTCCCCCCACTGAGCTGTTAGAGCTTGGTCAAAGAAGAGATCAGCTGCCAAGCTCTGGTTAGACTAGAGCAGTTATTGGCAAACTGCAGCTCGTTTGGTCTTTCTGAAGGGCATGGTTAATTTCATAAGCAAAATAACAAATTTTTTGTTTTGCTCTCACTTGTTCACTCCTATACTCTCTCATGTATAAATAATGATAAAGTACAAAGTTTTTTTTTAATTTCATAAACTTTCAAGGAAACAAATGTCAGTATTTTAAAACCATTGGTGATTTTCACTAAGAAAGATCATACATGTGAACATATTTTGCTTTTGAAACAGAAAATGTTCCTCATA
Organism: Ascarosepion bandense; assembly: GCA_037127315.1. Lineage (NCBI taxonomy): Eukaryota > Metazoa > Mollusca > Cephalopoda > Sepiida > Sepiidae > Ascarosepion > Ascarosepion bandense. The sequence goes on along the minus strand of JBBBDQ010001272.1, from coordinate 730,345 downwards.
ATTTTTTCTCTAAAGAAGAACGTTTTCTTATTCAAATGAATAAATTAGAAATAAATCCACATAGCGACATATGATAAACACACTATCATTAGTGATATACCAAGACTTCAAGCTTTTAATTATAAAAAAAATATCTTTTTAAAAAATGAAACTTTCCTACTAAAGGTATTTTTAAGGAATATACTTACACATATAATCTTCTGTAGTGAAAGTAACTGATGTGACTACTATGAAAAATTACCTTGAATCTTTTTAGTAGCACTGCTTGAAAAAGGTTGCCCATGCTTGATCTAAAAGTTTTGGAAGTTCACTCATATACAATTGTATCTTCAGCATAAATATTCACAAGAGTATATTATAAATAAAAAAAAAATCCACCCCTTTTACTGCAGTCAGTCTAGTAGTAAAAAAAAACAAAACATTCTAGTATATTTAATTGGCAGAAATAACTATAATCTATGCTGATTTTGTATTTTTTACTAACATACAGAAATATCTCCCCCTCTTATATCTAATCCCAAAAGGTTGCCCCTAATGACTTCACTCATGATTGAATAGCATTCCTTTCCTCTCTAAACTGTTTTAGCAGATGTGCTAATTATGATCTGAATACTGTAGAAGTTTACCATATCTTATGACCAAGCATGTGTTCTACTAAATTTCACTTGTCCTAATTATGATTCTTTTTGATGGTGAGTGAGACTGTCCTATAAATTTCACTAGTTGATTAGTTTTTTTTCCAATACCTGCAATTGTCCTTCACAGACTGAAGAGGGCTTAGAGATAAGAGAACACACCGGGTAAGAGTACACAGTTCACTTTAAAGGTTCTTTGATTGCCACTAGTGATTGTCCTGAGAAACAGTTTTATGTCTTGACAACACACTTAATTGGTGCTATGGAACTTAATATTTATGGCTACAGTTTACTGTCTTAGAAGTAACAGTATCTACAGTGGTAACTGACAATGTTAGTAACTATTCTGCAAGGACGTTAAGAAAGTTGTGCAAGGATATTTTATTGCTGAATTCAATAATGTAAAAAATATTCACTCATATAATAAATGACTTCCATAAGAACCAATACAGAAAGCAAAACTACAACCTGTTTGAAGTGAAAGAATAAAATGTTTTCAAATAGAAAATAAATAAAAAAAAAAAACCCTAAACAGTAACTATTTTCTTTATAATAAATCAGAATAAATTCAATGTTGATAAGTTGTCATTGGTGAGGTGTGAGAAGAAAGCTTGTATCTTGGGTAGTAAATTTGTTTTTGAGCCAGTGTAAACAAACAAATAAAAATATGCTCACATAGAAGCATGATCAGTAGTTGAACAAAGCCAGTACATTCAAACCTTCAGTCACAATGACTTGTGATTTTGTGCTAGCACAATCTTTGATGCTTTCCGGATATAATTTTGTCTACCCAATTTCCCTCACATGGTTTGGGTTAACTCATAGTATAGTTTTCAGGTATTTTCCATTGATGTTATTCACTTGAATCATCTCTCCCAGATCAATATTATCAAGAACTTTCACAAATCAACCACAATGAGATTCAAACCAGAGTCTCATGATCAAAACACTAATATTCTGGTCACATCTTCATACAGACTACAGACTAAGTATCATTGGTAACATAATTTAAACACTAATATCATGATAAAAACAGGTGATTAAGATATGACTAAAAGCACATTAATAGTTACATTTATTTAAGTAAAATATTTTACATATGCAAAATCAGAAGAACAGTTTCATTCTCCATAAATCTGTCCCAACGATATTGCACATATCAATATTCGCAGCTCTTCTGCATGTGCATACATATGTGGGCTTGTGTATCTTATTTATATGAAATATATAATTAATACAAGAAAAAAAGTTTGTCACTTAGATGATTGATGTTACCTAAAGCATTCTGATTATTACAGTTTTGTAGATGCCCCCCCCCCCCCCAAGTCATTCTGTCCACTTGTCAGGATGTATCTGCACTTGACTGTTTATACTTCTCTTTTTTCTTTTTTATATGCACTTTTCTATTGGTGCAATTTTTTTTTGAAATAATGTACATGTACGTATAAGGTTGGTAAATGATACAGCAATTTAATCAATTGCAGTAGATAGGTTTACCCATCTATCGTCTGGTTCACACACCTCCCCAATATTTTAAACTGGAGTAGAAGTTAATCCTTTGTTCCCTGTTTAGGATTAGATTTCTGAATCCTAAAGCCTTTTTATTCACATCCACTTCCAGTAGATCCTTGCATCTTAGTGGTATTATCACCTTGTTTAAAATAATAGTTTACCTAGGGTAATGGCATCTTTGTCCACTTCAAAGTACTCTCATTAAAACTTCAACATCCTTTCTACTTCTCAAAAAAGCCTGCAAGATCCTCTTTTGAGATACTCATCAACTGTTTTGTCACATTCTCTTTAATCTCATGGTCTGAAATCTCTAACTTTAGTAACTTTAGCTTTTGGAAAGTCAGAAGTCATAGAGAGCGATATCTAGGTGGGTAGCATGTGAGGACAGATTTGAGGGATATAAGATATTCTTACCAAAAACTCTGCTTGAAATGTAGAGAATAGGCAATAATGATGGTAAAATTCCAGTTAGGTTTGTTATGTTCACATATGCACAAATACTCTTGGGAATGGTATGAATCCTTCTCAGCTATGAGTTGAACAGTAGGATAGACTGGGTTTTACAGCTTTGGTTGGCCACCAGTCTACCAAAGAAAGAAATGCTAACCTACTGCAGGAAAATCTTCTGCCTAGTCAGTCACGAACTGATCAAAGATCTGATCATCAAAGCATGTTATTACACATGACACTTAACTGACAAATGTTGAGCAGATATTAGTTACAGTTTCTGGGAGAGAGCATAATCTGACATGATTTTATATATATATATATATATATATATATATATATATACACACATACATACATACACCAACACACTCTTATAACTTTATTGTCTATAAATCTGTCCAAAATATATACATCTATAAACAACCTTTAAAATGAAATGAATAGTCAAATAACAATTATAAGAAGCAATAAAGGTATTAAATATGAGAAATGTTTTTTGTTTGAAGAGAAAGTGAGATGAAATCTGCCAAGAGTTGGAACTGATTTAAAGCACAACAAATCAACTTCAGTTGACATATCAAGTATGACCTGAGAAAGATAATACACAACAGAGCAAATGGAAACAACAAAAAACCAAAAAAGTGCTGCCATCTCAGCAAATGATAGGAAGAAAAAGAAAAATGACCAAAAGTCAGCAGCACCCATTATCCATCATACAAGAAGCAGCTGTACTTTGTAAAATAGGAAACAGGAAGGAAAATCAATAAAAGACTGAACTGTGATAATTGTATTGAGTAGGCATTTTAGCAGATTGTACTTTGTATTTTTTTTTTTTTTTGTAGGGGCAGGTTTTATTTTATTTTTTTTGTGAATGCTCAGCAAAAGAGCCATAAATGATTCATTGAAAATAGAAAAGATAAGAAAGCTTAACACAATCTCTAAGAAAAAAAATCATCACTGATTATATCATCAACAACAGAGAAAATATTAAATAATCTTGTTCTTCATCATATTATTGCTGTTTCAAGAATTTCAAGAATATAGATATATATATATATATATAATTAATATTTACAATTAGACTAATGTTATCAACCTCATTACTATTACAACATTTCAATTATTGTGCGCATCGCCCTTCTTCGGGTATTTATCTATCTTCAGAGAATTTCACAATGGAACCTTTATTTCTGAGTGGGTAGATTGTTCTCATCCTAGTGTCTATGTCTGGGAAAATGTCATCTAGTTCATTTTTAGTACTGAAAAATGAGGTAGTATTTACATAGTTTGGACTATTGTCCTCATCTTTATTGATATGTTTACAATGTTTCAGCCATTGTATGCTCAAACCAAACCATTTATTTGAATCACTTTCAAACATCTATATCCACTGGGCCATATAGCCCAGTGGATATAGGCATTAGTTAGTTCCAGTGACTTGACTCAAAGAGTTGTGAGTTCAATACCTGGCTACAGCAATGGTGAACAAATAACTTAGAGAGTTAAGTTAAATTAGAGATAACTACATGGCTACTGGATGTGACATCATACATGGAATGAGAATGATATACTCAAGTGATCTAAATAAAGGGTTCAGTTCGAAATTCCTAGCACACGAAGAAGACCAGAGTGTACAACAGCCAAAATGTAGTAAACATGACAATAAAGATGAGGACAATAGTTCAAACAATGTAAATAACGCAAAATTATTATTTACATTCAAACTATTGTCTTGATCTTAGTTGTTATCATCACGATGTTTCAGCCATTGTGTTCTTTAGTACTATTTCTAACAACTGAACAATACTACAAAACGACTTCACAGTGGAATGTAAACAATCTACCCTCATAGATTAAATAAAAGGTTCAGTTCAAAATTCTCATAAAGTTACCTAGATTGACAAACACAGAAAGAAGACCAGAAGGCATAACAGCCAAAAGAACAAAGATGAGGATATTAGTCCAACTGTAAATAATGATAACTCCTCATTTCCGAAATTATTTAAAAAAATAAAAAATGAAGAAAGAATAAATAGAATAAATAGTTACTTCAGTTTAGAGATCATTATATATTTTGTATATTATAAAACAGTAAAATAAATTATATTAGCTGCATTCAGAAGAAAACTTAAACTTCAAATTAAATTAAAAAGGAAAGAACTAGACTTGACAGTTATTCAAGAGGAAAATTGGTTCTTTTAAGGTGACTATCAAATCATTAAAAGGATTTATGGGGAAAGTGAAAGTCCAAGCCAAAGTCTTGACTATTTCAGAAATATGAATTATTATTTAGACCGTTTATATACTTTTCAGTTTCATGGTCTAGAATGATTATTCTTTTCTGGAGAAAAATTCACATGGGACAGTCTTATTTCAACCAACCTTTTTATCAAAAATTCAGAAAATTGCCTCCTACTACTTAATTTAGGCTTTTAGCATTCTACAACAAATTACAGAAAATCATTAAGAAAGAAAAAAAATCCAGTCACCCCCCCCACCCGATTTATTCTAGGCAGCCTATTAGAAACTCATACAGTGAATTTTTATGTATTTCTGTAACTTGCAAACGATAATGAAAATATTCAAGTCTTAAAATAATGTAAGCTACTTTCACAAAGAGACATGCTCATCTAACAGAGATCTTATTTTAAATTTGTGATCTGAGAATTCAACAAGCAACATTAAGGAAAAGCAAAATAATACTTTCCTTCTTCGTATTATGACTCCAATTTTCTTAATTTTATGAAGTTATTATTTTTTTTTATGTAAAACCAGAAAAGGCTTCCTCAACTCAGCTAGTTGAAAGGCAATCATTTGAAGGATTTTCTTGATAATTATCTTTTCATGTTTTAAGATTCTTTTGAAAACTGTCAGTAAACCAAACTCACTGTATCTTTCTAAATGGACATCGCCAATTCTTCAAATGGGAAATTTCAATCTGGATTGCAAAGTTTTCCTACCATCTTTGACAGATTATTTGACAATGTCAAGTTAACTTTCTTTTTAACCAATCTATAAATAAAAAAATTTCATAACTAATTCATTTTTTTTTTCAAATGATGTTTAAACATGAAATATCTGTTTTAATGCTCTGAATATACATGGCAAAGATCACATTGTTAAATAATAATGCCATATTTATTCAAAACACTTAACTAAAAGATTCTAGTTCAGTGTGTCATTTAATTGCACAGTTGTATTGAGGACAATATTTGCACACACAAAACTTCAAATTTAAAGACTTTTCTTCTTTGATGAATATTGAACTTTGCTTAAAAACTTTGTAATGTTGATAAGAGTATTTACAAAGATATTCAGCTGTAAAGAACACATTATTATGATAAAAAATAATTTTACAATGATTGATTAAATAATATTTAATCCCCTCACCCAAGAGACAATTGTTAGGATTACAAATTAACAAATGCCAACACAAAGATAAAATAATCAAGCAAAAATAATTTAAAATATTCTTGGGGTACCAAGATCTTTATAAACTTAAAATTGTAGTCCCCCACCCCAATAAATGTCTTGTTTACTTATGATTAGTGTGGATTGATGAGTTTAGTATGAGGTTTACTTAGAAAATCTCGGTTAGTGTTATTAATTGGTATTTTGTTACTAATCCATGTATTGTCTCTTCTTCTCAATCAACATTAAAATCCATCCATAAAGCTAATCTACCAATCTATCAAATTAGTTGTTGCCTAACAATTTTAGTGTCAAGTGTGAGACTGAATACATGAGTAGAACCACCCAATTGCCTTGCGAAGAGAATCACTCAATATATGCTCACCTACATGTGTGTTGGCTCGAAACAAGAAATCGAAGAGACAAGTTCGAATTCCAGTTGAATTACACTTATACACAAATACTCATGTAAAAAGGAAATTCATCTGTTCCTTCTCCTTCTAGTTATGGGTTAAATAGCAGGAGAGCCAATTGAGTTCTATAGTCTTGGTTGGCAACCAGTCTACCACAGAAAGCAATGGCAAGCTAATGTGAAAAAATCTTCTGCCCAGTCAGTCATGTTTCTTTCAAGGCATGATTGACCAACCGTGTGTCATATGCCAGTTAACAGACTGACATTTATAAAGGTCAATTTTAAAATTTGCATTAAATGTGTTACAACATCAGGATCTTTGATTTCAGAAAATCTTCTTAATAATAGGTAATGTGCTTTGGATTATCATGCTCTGTGTGTCAAGCCGTTCACATTCAGCTGAAAGCTTTTGGAGAGCATTTGTATCAGTTCTGTGCAGCTTCTTTTGTCTAAACAAAACAAAAAAAATGGTCAATTTGATATCCTTACAATATAGATATACTTATGTGAGTATATTATGTGGTTATCTCTTATCCTCAGTGTGGAAATTCACCTGTCCCTGCTTTTCATTCATGGTGCACAGCTGTTTTATTTCTTGGATCAAGCTTTGAAGAGAGAGGAACAAGAATCATTCAGCCTTTCTATCCTCAACAGTTTTTGAAACTGCCATTTATGTGAACTTTTTTACTTTTCTGTTCTCACCTTTTAATAAATATGTTCAGTTTTATAACATTGAAAAAATTTAAAGTATTACTATCAGTTAAAATAGCTGAACATTGATGATATTGCATTTTTATTAGTGTAAAATAATATTTCAGATTCTATGCACAAGTGGTTTATTTAAAGAAGTAATGAGAAAGGAGTATCCTGCCAGTAATTTTGTATTTGTGAAATAGTTACATAATTATAAATTTAATAATTACTATTTTTTTAAACTTTAGTACATTTATTTGATATATACATGGTGCGATGGGTAAACTGCCACCATTATATATTTTTAATTTCATACATGCATATTGTATGTTTTTGACTACACAGTAGAGTCAGTTGGACACCATCTGTGAAAAAAAAGTACCATAATACAATTCACTTCACCAGAAATTTGAAAATGGCATGCTGTACTGCTTGGCATTTGTGCCAGAAGCTCTAATATGAACATTTCAGAGTGTTTGGACGTCAATCTGAGGATAGTGCAGCGGATTCAAAAAGAGTTAGATGAGATATCCAGGGAACATCATGGTGTTTAGAGTAATCACAAGTGACGACACTGTTATGTCCCCATTCAACTTCCTACAGGGCCTCAGACTCAACACGGAGGCCTATATCAAGTGGCTACTCTGGGTCAAGTGAACAACTCCTAGAAAATTCTATATCTGACAACAGAACTCTTCACCATGCCTCACAAGAAAGAGAAGCCAGTCATAGCTGTCAGTTTCTGCATGCACATCACCCCTTACATCTGACAATCTAACTCCACAGACTGCACTTGATTATTATGTGTGGGGCACAGTTGATTGAGAGACTAACAAAAGTTCTTGTAACACCAAAGATAAACTGAAGACAAGGATTATGGTAGTATTCACAAACCTAAACAAGGAGACCATCCAGAAGAGTTGCAGATTTTGAAGTTATCTAAAGGCTGTATTTGAAACCAATGAGGATTTTATTGCATAAATTTACTCTTTAATACTGCAAGATATTTTTAAGTAATCTTGGTAAATATAGCTGTTAAAATGAGATATTAGCGTTATTTTCAGTTTTGTGTAATTTAAATGACAATTTATCCATCGCCCCTGTATATAATTAAAAACTTCTAAACACAAAATTATAAACAAAGGGTGTTGAAGAGTTGTTGGCTTAATCAACTCCCCAAAATTAATATTCTAATGTTTGGTCATTAAAATAATGATTTTGTGAAGTAGGCCAAGTTTAAAGCTCTTCACTCCCCCATCATCTTGCATTTTTTTTATATAACTAAAAATATAAAACATACTTCTTTATACATATTCTTGTGTAAAAGTGTTTACTAATTCCCTTTTCTCTGACTATTCCATCAGTAAGTTGATACAAGTCAATCAAAACTAGAATTGACCATTTATGCCCGCCAACCACCACATGTAAAAACAGAGGGGGGGGGGCATAATACAAATACAGTGTTTCTGTTATCACTAGAAATACATTTTTTAATATAAGACTTTGTTTGTTTCTGGAAAGTACAAATTAGTTCTGTTTTACAAAAGTATGTAATGGGGGAGGAGGAATACTTAGAATAATAAAGTCATAAAGCTTATGAACCTTCTATATTACAACAATGAAATGTTAATAAAACATTATTTAAAACAAAGAAATTGAGACTTTTTCCTCTCCTGTTGGCTGCATTATAACAATAGCCAGACATGAGTTTCTTGTTCAGAAAGCCACTGAATACAAATAAAAAAACATGAATAAAATTTTGGCTATTGCATTGTGATAAAGTTCTTTATTAAAAGAAATCTTTTCATTTTGGTAGAAACAAACAAACATGTTTATGTAGACATTTATTTCACAACAAAAAATAAATTGGTTGAAAGAGAAATTTGTTAATGAAAATTGCAGCATTTCAATTTTTTGGCACTTGTATGGTCTACATCAGCTTCATACAATAGGAAGGCTTTCAAAATATAATTTAATAGTTAATTGCTGATTTTATCAGTCTACTTTCTCATTTTTCAATAAATTGTTAATAATATATCACAAAAAAACCCCAAAAAACTTTAAAATAAGAATTACCAGATGTACATTCAACTTGTCTTTCTAAATTAATAGCATTTCTCTCTTTTCAGTCTAACTGCAAAATATCTTTACTCTAGCCAAATATATTAATACAAGCTGCAATCTTTCTATAAAGAGATATAATTAAATAGTTTGTGTGTACTCACTTTTACAATACAAATATAAGAGTGCTTTGAATTATATTGTATGTCTTGCTTCATACAACAATAAGTAGAAGCTTAATAACATTTAAATAAGTAACTGATTTATTTCATTTCTTTAATCAAAATACCGGTAATTCATTTTGCTATATTCTGTTACAAAAATCACCTCTAAATGGCTAATTCAATAAACATCTTAAATAAACCTTATTGGAAAGTAGATGAAGAGAGGAAAACTTTATTTTGTAAATTATCTCAAATATAAAATGTATTAATATAATAACCTAGACAACTCTCTTATTTTAAGATATTAAGCTTAACATAATTACAGTTCTTCATTCCCTTTGTGAAAACAATACACAATTTCTTCTTAAAACTTGGTTTATTATGTACAATTTACTACTAATCTCCATTTTAGATTTAATATCTATAACTAAAATCCTCTTATGACTCAATCCAACATATATGTAGGAATTTAGTTATAAAATACTGAACTACAAAATCAATAGTGAACCAAGTTATCACATTAATCTTGAAAACTATCTTGTGATCAGAAATCTCTTGCAACTCTATTATGTCATCAGGCAGAAATCTCTTGCAACTCTATCATGTCAATGATTAGAAATCTTATACAAAACTATGGCTCCACTAATAATATACACCAAAGAAACATAACCAACTATCATAAAAAATAGATACTGTTCAATAAGTTTCATTTTAAAAGCCAAGAAATGATGAAAAATCAAAGAATGATATCCATTTTGCTGAGAGATGTAATACACAAAGAAAGTTCAAGATAAAAGGTGAGAAATCGACAAGAGTGAAGAGTGAAGATTGCCATTTGAGTTATTCAAATAAAAAGTTTAATCAATGTAAAGCTGATAAAGAACTGTTGGTGGAAGCAGTTGAAATTCATCCATCAATCTATTTTTTCCAACTGCTTATGTGCCTATTTCATTTGTGGAAGCAGGAGAGAAAGAGATGAGTGATGTCTATCAGCTGTCTATTATTGATTCTCTCTTACCAAGAAATTTAGATGGAAGCAGGCATGACCCCCCCACACCCCACCCAGCAATAACATCTGACAGACAAAGTGATAGCAGCAGAAGCAGCAGAGAGACATGGAGGAACAATGCAAATGAACAGTTTGAAACAGCTGGAGATATTTTAGATCAGAAAATCTTTACAAAACTCTTCAGAGATGTTTCACCTTCTTTCAATATGACACTAATATGGGGGGGGGGGACGAAGTATCTCAGCTAAAACAATGTACTGAGTTTGTACTTGATGGTTCCATTTAAGAACCATGTAAATCTTTAAATTAACATTTACAACAAATAAGAATAGCAGACAAAAATCTTTTGGCATGTGTTATATTATTCTTTAGTCTTAGAACTGGCTAATGAGATATCTCAGGAGATATTTCTTTGTCCTAAAGCAAGTGACAGGATATTTTGGTGGTTCAATGTCAGTTAATTTTCTTATCTTGGTAAGAAACTCAACTAAAGTTTAGTATATTTTTTGCAAGATTTAGAACTACTGCTGATAAATGTGATTGGATAGTACCTAGTAAAAAACATCCAGGCATTTAAAAATGGCGACACCAATGAAGAAATATAATGCACTACAAACTTCCAAGAAATTGTTTTTCTTTTTTCGGCAACCTCTTGTATTATTTGGAAATGGTGAGGAAAACAGCCAAAGGAATTGTGAAGATATTTTGCTAATATGAAATTATACATTGACACTGTACGTGTGTGCATAAATGTTGTTAGGAGTGCAGATTTTTCATTAAAATAAAAATAAATATCTCACCAAGGTACAAAAAGAGAAAGTGTTTCAGCCCAAATAAAATTTTAAAGAGATAACAGAAGATATTCAAAAATGAAGAATTAAAATTTTCTTCTATCATTCTATCATTCTGTAAAATAATACAACTTCTAACAATTGTTTAAACTATTGTATCACTTTTTTCTTTAAATAGCAGATCTTTCCTTTTAGTCTATAATTTTAAAGTATATAAACCTAAAAAAGTCAAGATAAATTAGCATTTATTTTCTCTGCAATTAACAATTCAATATAAGGTGTTATGAAAATGTTAATTAAAGGTTTTTTTTTTTTAGTTTGTAGGTATTTATACTTACAAATTATACACAACACAAATTCAGGGCCCAGTATAATAATATATTTACATTGTAAATTGAAAATGTGATGTCCTAATGCCAAGTACAGATGCAGTGTTCCGTTTATCAATATATATATACACCGCAGATTAAACCACCACTTTATAGCCACTTCATCACTTTCTCTTGAAAACTTTCATTTTTTTTAAAAAGCCAAACTTATCCCAATAAGAAATAAAGGTCAATTTTTTCTGATAACAACATAATTATTGAAAGAAGATTCTCATGACCAAGTATTCGTTTTCGCTTAACCAAACTATTACCACTTTTGAAGGCTTTGTTTTTTTAGCAACCACAATGTTTTCAGCTAAGTAAAAAGAGATAAAACCCCATATCTCTCTCTCGATTGTACACCTAAAGGTCAGGAGATGGATCAGCTGAGTCACTAGTAACAAAAAAATCATGAATTCAATGACTGAACAACTCTGAAAATGTTAAAGACTTGTTGCAAAATGACAAATTCTATTTCCATTCTTCTTCTTGATTATCCAAGACCTCAACAAAATGCTGGCTTTATACTTGAAGTGGAACAACTGTATCAATTCAATCGTTGCATCTACTGCAAAGAAAAGTTGGGTCAGTGTATCATGCCAGAAAATTTTTCTGGTCATAATCCATCTTGCACATTTACGAATCTACCATTCGTCCATGCATTGAGTACTGTTGCCATATCTGGTCGGATGCTCCAGATTCTTGACAAAGTCCAAAAAGGAACTGTAATGTAATTGATCCTGATCAGGCATCTTGACTTCAGTCACTTTCTCACTGATGTGATGTGACTTCCCTTTATATTTTCATGTCAACTGCGATGATGAGCTTATTTTTTTCCCCCCTGGTGTCCTGACTACACAAATTTAAGCAGCATCTAGGTCCCACTTGTTTACTGTTGAAATTGCTAAATGCAATTTCCACTTCTACTCCAACAGTTTCTTTTCTCACACTCCCCACCTATGGAACTCTCTTCCATTTACTTGGTTCCCTGATAACTACAAACTTCAAAAAGTCAATTGCCATCTTCTGTCTTCTTGAACCCCCACTTCATCTTTTGTCCTTTCTTCAATCACTATCAATCCCTGCAACCCTCTGCAGACTAGTGGCATTCCCACTTTGATTGAGGGTGAAATGATTTTAAAAAAATATAAACACTACCAAGTTGGGTAAAGTGACCACATTTTACTCTTATTAAATCCAACAAAAAGAATTTTGCAAATTAATTCTTGGAGTAGATTAATATAGACTGTTCTAAAGTGAAAGTCTGCATGCCAAACTTGACTGACTTTTATACCTGGATTTAGGATTATCATTATTCCTTTTTTTAACATTTAAATTGAATGTAAAACTGAACCCAAATATGGCTGCAAATGATGAACAAAATCAATTAGAAATAAAGACAGATATAAAAAACATTAAAAACAAAAATTAAAAAAGGAAAAACATCCAAGCAGAAGAAAATCAATATTTAAGAAAACCTTTTTTTCTTTTTCTCATAACATTGGCATGGAATTAAGATATATTTTTGAACAAATGACCACAAAATCAGGTTTTAGTTTTACATTCAATATTGAACATTGTCAGTCAACTTAATATTTTTTTTTTTAAATAAGTGAGTGCCACATTCAAACTAATCAAAGCAAACCATATAAGAAAAATTAATTTTCATACAAAATCCACTTCAGGTAAAAATATAAAATAATGCTCAGTAACACTTTCTATAGTTAAAACCTCCAGTAATTGTCTTATTATGATGAACTATTTAAATTTTCTTAACCTGTTCAAGAAGTCCTTTCCTTCTAAAAAAAATTTCAGATATTTGGTTATTTCTACAGATATTGTGAAGTGTGTCAAGTTTTCAATGTCCCCACATTCACAAAACTGTACTGTAATGTACAATGGAAATGTCATTTTACAAGAATTTTTATTTATTTTGCTAAGTCTTTCTAAAATGCATTTAAGGAAAAAAAAAGAAACACGTAAGAAATTATATATATATATATATATATATATATATATATATATATATATATTGTTTATTCAACAACATGCAAAAATACTCACTTTTCCATAAGTCATTCCCACAGGCATTTATTTAAAATCAAAAGTATGTTGTAATTATTACAAGAATACAAGTAAATTAAAATAAGCAGACTAAGAATAAGTTAAATAGTAAATTCAAAATCATTAAAATCAATACTAAAATTTATTTCTTCTATAATATGCATCATAATAGTTCGTCTACGTGATATGTTCCTTCAGGACGTGGCAAGCGTTGTTTTTACAGCTCTATGTAACTTTTGACTCTTAACTAACCCTCATTCTCTTCGTTTTGCCACCTAATCGCTCCAATTTGTTGAAGAAGGTTACTTCTAATTCTCTCGTGCTAAAATATATCCTGTGATTGTTATGGTTATCAAGCCTTCTTTCCTCATTATATGAGCCAGAAATTTAAATTCTGACTGTAAGTATAAGTTTCCTTGTAGTTCCTCTTTAAACCTTCCTTGTTGCTTGCATGTTTTATTGATAGTATCTTCATCATTCATCAATAGAAACATATATACCTGTCACTTCCCATCTCTTATAGCATTCAATGTAACTACTGAGGACTAATTAACATTCTATAGCTATCATCCTTACTTCATTTTTACTTAGAGATTTAGTATAAGAAACCTATCCTGCAACTACCAAGACATTTTCAATTGAGTTCTTATTGACACTGACAATCTTTTATTTTTAATTTTTTTTGATGAAAGAAAAAGAAAAAAAGGAAACATAAAACTCACCCCAAACATTTAAATAGACAATGTTCACCTCTTAAGAATTTAGCATGCCACTTTCAAAAAGGTCAATCATATCACATGATAAAATCTCACTTTGTAAATAACTAACAAGAAGGCTGAGTATTTATAGTGGCCATCAAAAGCTTTCACCCAGCAATTTCTTATCAAATTACCATAAGGATTCCAGTTAAGAACAAAATATCTTCTAACTTCTGGACGATAACAAGATTTAAAACAAGTCAATATCTAAAGATGTAGAAAACAATATGCTAAGAAATATGTCAATGACAAATATTTTTTGTTATCAAAATTGAATCAGAATATAGATTAAATGAATGAGAAAGAAGAAACAAAGAAGTAACTTCATTAAAGAGATAATCATTTAACCAATAAGTCAGAATAACATCTTTAGCTGCAAATGAATGCTGACTTAATTTGGAGACCATCATTTAATATTTATTCTATTCATTACTAAAAGGTTATAAATATTCACTTTGCGTTTCATTACAAGCTATATTTACTTGCAGTTAAGAGAAAAGCTCTCTCTCTCTCTCTCATATATATGTGTGTGTTAGAGAGAGAGAGATAGAAACAGCAGACTGTAACGGGTATGGAAATTGGAATCAAGTGAACTAGGCTCAAATTTTGACAGCGTCTGCCACATTCAGTTTAGATTAATGACCTTGAGAAAGGCATGAATCCATTCCTTCTACCTGCAGCCATGGGTTAAATAGCAGAGTAAACTGAACTCTCCCACCTTGGTTGCCAGTCAGTCAAGGAGTACTCTTACTCAGAATAAAAAAAAAAACTGTGGAAAAGACAATTGGAAACCAATGCACTATTTTTATCCCCCTCATTCTCCGGAAGAAAGCATGGCAAGATACTAGATATTGCAGATGGAAAGGATGGTATAGTAGAACCATGAATGCTTACAACCTGAGGCAATATGGAATAAGTTTTCACTGTTTTCCAAAAGATGGCATTCCCAGAACTGCAGGTGTGTACTTTCAGATGGTAACACATCTATAAGGAAGTACTATAAGCAAACTTCATATTCAGTGTATGTCATTTTGCCCAAGTGTAAACTATTTTATTTTTCATAGTGCTAAACATGTCAGATTTCATGTCAAAGAAAGTGTATTTGTAGGGAATTTTACTGCACTACTTTATACAAAAGCACTCTGCAGCTGAAGCACACAGAATTCTTGTTGAGACTTACAACAACTATGCTCTGTCATTAACAACATGCAGAGATTGATTTATATGCTTCAAAAATAATGATTATGATGTGGAAGATAAAAAATACTCTGGCACACCAAAAAAGTTTGAAGATGAGCTTGAGTTTTGTTTCATGGCATATCAACCTCTCTGGGTTATTTAATGCCAAAAAGATGGGGTTTTAAGGTATTTTTTTTTAATGTTCAGTCTAGTGAGAAGGTTGATTTAGTCAGATTTTAATGAAAATTTGTTTTTATAATTTTTTATTATAGAAAACTGAACATTTCTTCTAGTTTTGTATTTAAAAATGTTTTGCTGAGAATAATTTTTTCTTCAAAAATGTATTGTTGGCAATATTTTTCCTTCAGAAATGTACATTTTTCTATTAAAGTCTATTTTTATGTATATATTTCTATAAAAGTCTATTTTTATACTTTCATGGTGTTTTGACCCCAGTTTGGGGGTTAACTATTTGCCCATAGCTGAGACTCTAACAGGTGCTACCACTCCGGGTAAGGGTGGACCTGGGAACAACAGCAATTAAGAGGTGGTTCCATGCTCCTCATAACCTCCGAATCGGAGGCCTTGCTGCCGGATGCAGTTTACCGTCATGGCCAGGACAAAGTTTGAAGATGAAGAATTGGAGGAATTACTTCATGAAGACTCATGTCAGTTTCAAGCTGAACTTGTAGAATCTTTAAGAGTTGATCACACAACAGTTCTGAAACATTTAAAAGCATTAGGAATAATTCAAAAGCATGGACATTGGATGCTGTACGAGTTGAAGCTGAGAGACGTTGACTGACATCTTATCACGTGTCAGCAGCTGCATTAATGGCAAAAATAGAAAGGCTTTGTGCATTGTATCATGACTGGTGATAAAAAGCGGATGCATTGAAGAAAAAAAAATACCTGCTATACGAGCAGAGACACAAAGTTATTTTGCAACATAACACAAGGCCACATGTTGCAAATAGGGTGCTAACCTACTTGGAAATGCATAAATGAAAAATCCTACCCCCACCATATTCACTAGATATTGCCTTGTCTGATTATCACTTGTTCCAATTGATGGCACATGGTTTGATAGAGCAGCTCTTTCATTCTCATGAAGATGCCAAAAGTGGGTTGACTTGTGATTAGCCTCAAAAGACGTGTAGTTTTTTCAACATGAAATTCTAATACTGCCAGCCAGATGGGAAAAAGTAATGTCTAGTGATGGACAATACTTTCAGTGACATGCTTCTTAATAATTTTTGTTAATAAAACATTACTTTTCATGAAAAATCAGCAAGAACTTATTCAAGGGCTATATATATATATATATATATATATATACACACACACACACACACACACACAATAACAATATATATTTTTATATATCACAAACAATATTAGAAAAAATGTATAACAAATCAGCAAAAGTTTTTGTAACACATTTCATTTCTCCGGACTTTATTGGACTGAATTTGTAATGTTGATGCAGCTACATGAGACATGATGATGAAAATTTCTTTTTTTACAAGACTGACCACAATTTTAACAAAAAATGCTACTCAAAGGAGAGAACAATTCAATCCAACAAAAGTGTCCAGAGAGTGCCTTGATCACAAAGTCCTCCACAGTGAATTTGTGCCTGGTTCTTACAATATTTCACCATTCATGGCATAACTTCTATTATCACAGTGTGGATATCTAAAAACAAAAGTGATTGAAACAAAAAAAACCTAAATGAAAAAGGCTAGATAAAAAAAAAAAAAATTTGATTCCCAGCATATCTCATATGTGTGCATATATAGTCGCACCAACAGAAATTCAAAGGGAAGATATGTGTTATACAAAAACTTCTCATTTTGTCATATGGTACTTTTCATTAAACAAAAATGATTTGATAAAGAGGCTAATGTAATGATAATTTCAATTTAATACAAAAACAGAAAAATACTCATTCTATTTATATAACACTTGTTCCATTTTATATAACAACTAGCATAATACCTGTCAAAAATTACATAATTAGATCCTGATCAGAATAACTACACTACATAAAAGTGTTGCTGTTTTGCCTCTTTATTTGATGCAGCTGACTCAAATGGCTATTTACTAAGTGAAGCTGAGTTTGACATAAGGTTATAGTACCAGAAAGAAAAAAGTAGTGAATGAGGATTGAATGCATTACACAAACGGAATAGTAATGGTACTATAATAAGTACCATTAATTGTTACTTTTTATGTCTATTAAAAACAACAGCATTCATATTTATTTGTTTTCTAAATATACTTAGGTTTTAATTGATTTTATTTACAATCTTACATAACTTCTTATTACTATAAATGTCAGTTGACATTGCATAACAAGGTTAAAAAAAAATCGCAAAAACACAGTGATCTACTCTAACATGTGGATCTACTAATTATAACGTTTATATAAACTAAACATACTTTATATATTAGTAAGTATGCATAATAAACATATTATAAAATAGTTATATATATGAGCAAATAATTACATTTAATATTTTTAAATCATATTACTAAACATACTTTTATCCATTAACATTTGAAAACTTTGTTCCTAAGCAAAATAAAAGAATTGCTTGAAGTCGTTTCATAGAAACAAGTGTAACAGAAGGATGCTGTGGATATCATGGACCGAGCATGTGAGCAATGACGAGGTGTTGGAAAGAATGGAAACAAAAAGGAAACTAATATTGAGTATCAAGAAGAGACAACTGAAGTTCATGGGACATGCAATGAGGAAAAAGGGCTTGGAGAACTTGATACTAACAGGCCAGATAAGGGAAAAAGAAACAGAGGAAAGCAGCAGGTAACATATTTGAAGGGCCTGAGCAGGTGGATGACAAAACGGGGGCTGCAAGACATTATAAGAGAAAGCATGAAAGAGTCACCAGGGATAGGAAGACGTGGAAGGCCATGACTGCCTATGTCCTAAAAGGCACAAAGAAGAAGAAGAAGAAAAAGTACTTGATGTAAGACCCCCCCCCCACCTCCCATTTATATTTAATATTAGAGATTTATGGAGTCAGACTAAGTACAATTATTGTTAGTATATTTGATGCTGGTGTAAGAGAAAGCCAATCAGATACTGTAATTTCACAAATAAGACCCAGAAGATATTTTTAATGAAGGGGAGAGGGGTTTATATGACATTATTTTTTTTATTATAATCAGAAACTGTTGATAAAGTTATTAATAGCAAAATAGACGTTTTATGGCCTTGTAATTAGTATAGGGGCAGGAAAAAAAGACATTTAAAATTGTCTACAAAAAAATAATTGCAAAGGAATAAGACTACACCAGGAAATAGAGTAAGATTCATTGCAGACCATTAGTCATACTATAGTAAATTCAATCCAGCATGTGTATGCCCTACAAACTTAGTACCTATCTATTAAGAAGCAAGAGAATGAAGAATATGAATTATAAAAGACAGAGAGAGAAAATAAGGTTCTTAGTGAAGTTTTAATTCTGATCTCTTTTTTTCAATTGTTTGTCACAGGTCATAACTAAAAGTATCTTCTTTGGTAAGTAGTAAAACATTAGAAACATGAACTATTTAAATCATATACAAAAACATGTACCACAAGGACAGGCTGGCAATGGTCATCAGACTGTGTATTTTTTTAAGCCATGTTCCAGATGTAAGCATTTAAATAACAAGAAATGATGAGCCTTGAAATTAAGCAAATATCAATCATGTACAATGATGTTCCCTTCCCTCGGAGTCAGTGAATGAGTGCTAATAATATAAAATGAATGGTACTTACATTTTCCAGGACCCGGAGACATCTGTCCACTTTTTCTAGCTTCCTTCTGTGATTGTGGGACATAGACAGTGCATATCTTTCTAAGGACTTCACACAAGAACACACTGAAGTAGAGGAAAAGAAGGAAAAACAATAATAAAAAAAAAAAACAGAAAGGAAAATAACATTCTGTTGAACGTGTTTTATTAGCATTCATATATAACCTGTTTTCATATCCTTAGGTTTGATATTAAATGATTCAAATTGTAGGATTCACTGATAAACTTAATTACTGAAAATATTACAACATCCAGCCTAAAATATACATTGACAATTTATTTGAAGCCAAATGTTTAAATTCTAAGACTTTTCTGGTATAGGAAAATTTAAACCAATGTACATCCATTTAGGAAATGCCCTTTTAAGTAGTAACTTTTTTTTTAAAAATACAAAGTCTATCTAGAAATCTGAACATTTAACACTTTCACTGCTGCATTGTTGATTGGCAGTACTGCTTTATTTTGAGGAAAAATAGGATGTTATTACTTACAGGAAATAAATGACTACAAAGAAACTGATGATGGATTTCTCACTTACGTTTCGACCAGATAATCTGCATGACAGACTAAGCTAAATTACACATCAAACACACAATATAATAAAAAAATGTTGCTAAATAGGCTGTATTGTACACTACTGCACATAAATTTCGGAAATATGTGTGTTGTGGTGCATTGGATACTGGCTCAGAATGAGAAATCGGGAAGCCAAGTTCAAATTCTAGTTGAATTCCTTGCACTTACTTATGCACAAATATCCTTGGGAAAGGTATTAAACAGTCTCTTCCTTCCAGTTATGGGCTAAATAACAGGACAGATTGGGTTATGTAGCCTTGGCTGGCAACCAGTCTGCCACAGAAAGTAATGGCAACCTACTGTGGGATAAGCTTCTGCCCAGTCAATCATGTCTCTTTCGAGACATGATTGACCAAAGCGTGTATCACGCATGGCACTTAACTGACTGACTAAATGCTAATTAGTTTCTAACACAAATGGAGTCTTGAAAATACATTAACAACAGGCAATGTAAATTCCATAAAGGCATAAGTACATCCACACCAGCAGAAATTTTAATATTAATGAAATTGTAGTCCATCTAGTTACATTTGTAGCTTAGTTCACTTTCAGAACTCACACATTTATCACAACTACTCTTCCATTTTTTCATAACAGACTCCAAAGTCCGCTTTCAAGACTGTCATGGGTGACCTTGTTTTATTCTCCTTCGTCTCACCTATGATCTGAAATTATTTTTATTTTCAATAGTGATATTAGGTTTGAAAAATAAAATTCTCATAGTTGCAAGGGGCCAAATCTGGATCATAGGAAGTGCTTACAGATGCCATGTGATGCTAAAATAAATACACACAAATCATGACAGTTGAGATATTCAGATTGATGAATACTTTGCAGACAGTTCATGGGATCCCCAGATTTTCTAATTATCACTGATTTCATTTAGTTGCAACATGAAAGCTAATGAAAACCACAATAGGTAGAAACAACCTGTCAGGAGATGCTCAGATGTGAACCTGGAGGAGCCTGCAGATTATCATGGCAGAGAGTCTGTACTAAGCAAACCAAAAACATGATAGGATAGAGAATGCTTACAATTTCACAATGGTGTTGTGTAGAAATAAAAACTTTTCTCGGTTCTGGTAGTGATCCAATTACATTATCACAGTAACAATAAAGGTTCACAATCGATGTGAATTAGCATTACTAAAATATGAAAGAGAGAAAACTTTTCTTAAATAGCCAAAGAGTTAGAGCCAAGGGGTCACTGAATATAATCTGTTACAACTTTAAAGAATTCAGTTTCTCTCTCTCTCTCTCTCTCTCTCTCTCTCTCTCAGGAAAGCAAAGTGTTGATAGCCAAATCCAATTTCATTGGGAAGAGTTAATTGTAAGAATCAGTTTAAATAAAGTTATCCAAAGACAGAGATCTTCAGATCAAACCTTTTATGATCAAGTGGATTTAATAAGCATAGTCTGGCACAATGCTAGGCAAGAATTACACCTACAGTAGTAACAGCCTGTGAAACTAATTTGCTAACTACTGCTCCATGTTTATCATACAAACATTTTCTGTATATACAAGGGAAATAGAGCATAAAAGACTACTCTAGTCCAGACTATATTAGTACAAACTAGTATGTGAAACATTCAGTGCCGAGAGGACTTGTCTTGCATATATTTTTTATTTATGTGTGACCTTCCCACATTTAAATTAGCAGATACAGACTTTCACAAGTACATATATTTAAGTTTACAGAATAAGCTTGTAACAATTACTCTCTAAAACTTTTAATGCAATGTTGTTTGTTGTTCTGCTAAATGGTTTGCTTATTATTTTTTGTTGAGCACTTTCATATATTCTCCCCTTAACATAATTTAAAAACAATCCTAAATAAATAAAATGGCAGCAATGAGTAATTTTGAAAGTGGCTATATTTTCTGCAGGACTAATCTAAGGTTAACCATTTTGTTAAAAAAAACAAAAAAAAAAAACAAAAAAAACATTGAAATTAACCCTGTGCAAGGAAAAAAAAAAAAATCAATGCAATAGCAGTCTCATCTCCTTTAATTATAAACAAGGCATTTCATTATTATAATGTTAATGTGAGGCATGTTCACTTATTGGCACCAAGTAACATGTCCTGCTACCATAACAGTGGAATATCTAATTATCTCTAAGGATCTGTGACCAATACACAAAATGCTACATTTAGCATAGATATTTAATAGCTATTCACTAATAAAAAAAATATTTCTGATCTTATAAAAAAAAAGCATATTGCAGTTACTTTACAACATTAAAATAATCCTCAGTGATAGTACATGATTTAAAGCTCAGAAAATGCCATAGGTTTGAATTTAATTTAATGTCTATCAGGGACCTTGATCTAAAAAGAATTGATCTGTGGTGACATCACCCTTACAGATACCCAAGTAAGTTTTGTACTCAGTGTCACCTCAGAACATCAAAATATCAAGGTGCTTCAAGTGTTGACTCAGAAGATGACCACAAAGCCATCGTGTGCAGAACTTGGCCTCAAAAGATGTCACTGTGTGCATCAACATCATAAAAGTGAACTGAACTGAACTTAGGATATACACACAAGACAACAGGATAACACACACACAAACTACAAGGGAGAAAGAGAATCTTTCACACCCCTGCAAGCAGAAAAAACAAATGTTCAAGAAAAATTCAAACTCACATCTAGCCAATGTAAATTTGACATGTTTCATAAATGACAGGTCTGGCAATCAAGTTGCCAAACATCTTGCACGCATGCTGATTAGGGTGGGCATTATAATGCTCTTGTTTACGGCAGGTATTATACAGCATATCACCTACCTGTTACAAAGACGAGGGCAGAATTGGTTGAACAATATTCTAGACATACTACAGTCAATGTTACCTGCACAAACATCAAAAGTGAACAAGTGTTATAACTTATGGCACCCGACACCATAATGTCAGGTGTTGGGCCAGTCTTTCAAGTGCAAATACAATCAGGAAAATGTCACTTCCCAGATTTACGTTGCACATGACTAACAACTGAATAAATGCAGAACCTGCTTTCATCACTGGACACTACAGAGTGTCATTTGATTATGCTAGGTGAACCTCTCATGACACCACTGAAGCCATGAAAAATGTTGTGGTGTTGTAAGTAAAAGTCTGGAAGATTCCCAGCAGTCTGCATTGATATTTATTTTGATAGACACTGCAGACAGCATGTGATCTGCTACTGCTGCCATTACAATGCACTGATTTTGAGAAGTGTCTGTATTATGCAGCAGTCCCGAACCAGGTTTAAAGTGTTGGAATTTTCTTGAACCCCTGATGCATTTAATTCTCCCAAATGACTAACTGCCCTTAAAGAAGGCTAGCAATCTGACCCCTCAGAAATGGATCTAACAACAAAAAATAAAATAAAAAGTAAAAGGAGAGAGAAAGAGAGAGAGAGAAAGCAAAAAAAAAAAAAAGAACAAGAAGAAGAAGAGGGAAAGAAATGAAACATGTATGCTTCCAGAGTATGGACTTACTTGTACTGGACTTCCAGCACACTGAACCTTATAACAGCAAAACATTAGTTGCTAAAACTCAGATACAGATGGTGCACTGGTGACTGAAGACTATAAATTTTATCAGACTATCTACTACCTGCTTACAATTTTATTTTCTGTGTGTGTATGCATATATCTATTTAAATTAGGAAGATAAGCTGATTATGCTATCATGGTTTCAATCTTTCAGTATCATCATCAGTTAATATATAAAGCTTGATGACGAAAAGTTTGAAGCCATGGTAGCATAATTGGCTGATCTTCCTAATTTGAATATTTAAAAGCTCTACATGTTAAATTTTTCTTTAAATACATATTGAATACTTTTAATATAACCGTTTACTGTCTAATTTCACTGTGACCAATAACCTAATATATATATATATATATATATATATATATATATATATATATATATAAAAGGTAAAAGTGCTCAGTATCAAAGAGAGCATGTGTAAATATATAAGTAGGTTCACTAACATATTTTGAAAATGAAACAAAATTTCTTTGGACTGTTATTATTCTTGCTTGTCAAATGAAATGTAGCTTTTATCTGAAAAGAACATTAATTTTTTTTTTTCAACTGAAACTTATCAAATCATCATAATTATACTTTCCATCTTTTCCATTTGATGAAAGGAATTTGTTGGGAAGAAATTGATTTCTTTGGAAAGCATCAACAGAAAAAAAAATAACAAAAGAAAATAAGCTTCATTGCTTCAAGTAGATGCATATGAAAAAACTTACAATACAATTGGCTATCATTTCTGTATTCTGTCAAATGATTTTCACAAAAACAAAAAAGCAATCAAGTTGGTACAGCAGATTAAATAAAATAAACAATGTCATTGCCTTCTCCAAGTGAACCAAAGGAAAGGGAGGAAAAAGTGATTTTTTTCAGTATTACCTAATCAAGAAATAAATATGTCAAGCTCCTCATTAATGGTTATTTATTTAGCTGATTGTTTTTGTGGAAATAAGATACTAAGCATAGTCTTTCACTTCTTTTCTAGATATTGGACTGATTTTTAACAGCCATTTGTTCGTGTCATCTTGTAGATCTATAACAATTTAATAGTTAAGTGTGGTAGCTCTAATTTGTCTTACAAAGATTATTACATTGCAAAATTAACCAAAACCAACTAATAAATGGAACATCTATGATGCAAAGACATTATAAAAAAAAAATAGGAAGTGAAAGATTTGATTAGAGCAGAAAAGAAATGAAACGTCTTATTTAGAATAGATATTTAGAATAAACACAGGGATTGTTGAAATTTTATGCAGAAATAAGATAGTTCCAACTAAATGAAAAACAATATGATTATGCTTTTTATTTTGTTTTCATTTCATTGCCCCACTCATTCCCATATAAAACCTTTTTCGTTTATTACTAGCATAACAAAATAACAAAAGATAATTTTATTTTTACATACAATCAAAGTATTGCTTCGGGATCAATTGTAATATATGACTGCCAAAAATGCTATATATTTTTATTTGGAAGTCAGTTGATTATGCAACCTTGGTTTCAACCTTTCAGTATCTTCAGGCGTTTTATATCAACTGATTCTTCAACATTTTTTTAAAGCATACAACATGGATTTTCAGAACGTACTGCTGGAAGTTTAAAATAACTGAAATTTCAAAATAAGGGAAGATTTTCTCAGGAATTGTAAACACTTTCATCCAGGTTTGTATGATCTTAAAATATATTTTCTGATGATGTTTACATCCGGACATTACTTTGGATCTATCATTTAGTAACATTTCTCGTTCTAGAAATAATATTATGGTTAACTTCTCTTCTTGGTACAATCTGCAGATATCACCGCCATTGCAAGGTTTGGCCATTTTTTTAATATGCTCCAAGTTGTCCTTTGACATTTTTCTTTCAATTTTAACATGTGATTGACTAGTTTGGTACAATTCATAAAGCTCTGTAGTTTGAATGTAGACTTGTGATTATACCAACGTTTTTTTTAATGTTCTTTAGTCCATCCTAAGTATGTTTTTATTTGTCCAATTGTATATTGTACTTCTGCTTTGTAAATAACTTCTTCTGTTTTACAAACTCCTTCAAGTGTGCATTTGTTTTTGTCTCTGCAGTTACATTTTTCATTAATGATGTTATTTAGTTTTTAAATTCTTGGTGTTTTGCTTTTTGACGTAATTTTCTAAATCACAAGTACAGCTATAACTTAATTAAAATGTATTTCTATTGAATATTTTATGTACTTCCAAACTTTTAGGGAAGTGTTTATTAATTAATTTGAAAAATATTGCACTGTTTTAGATTATAATTCTAAATTAAAAGAGGGGTTGAAACAATGTTTCATTTCCTAGCATTATTTTTCATTTGTTTGTTTACCTGAGGTTTATATTCTAATTTATTTTTATGGCCATTTTCATTTAAGACCCTTTCATAATTTTTTTTTTCTTTCATTGAAAGTTGTTTTGTGAGAGGAATTTGGAGTTAACCTGTGTTCTATTCCTTTAGGAATGTGTTTGATTATGCTGGCAGGATGGTTAGACCCAGTGTTTACAGACCTCAAATTTATATTTGGTTTCATATAAGGGGAGACACTGCCAGTTTGTAGATTAAATTCTACATCTAAATATTGGATAATTTTTTTATTGATTTTGACTTCTATTTCGAAATCAAGGCCAAGAATTTAAAAACTAACATGTAGCATAATATCTTTAATGAAAAATTTAACTGCAGAGACAAAAACAAATGCACACCTGACAGAGTTTGGAAAACAGAAGGAGTTATTTACAAAGCAGAAGTACAGGATACAAACAGACAAAGAAAAATATACTTGGGGATCTACTGAAGGAATTTTAAAAAATCATTGGTATAATCACAGGTCTACATTCAAGCTAGAAAACCTTAAAAATTGTACCAAACTGGCTAACCACATGTGGAAATTTAAAAACATATGGCAATGACCCTGTTATAGAGTATATTAAAAAAAAAAGCCAGACCTTACAATGGTGATGATGTCTGCAGATTCTGCCAAGGAGAGAAGTTAGCCATAATATTATTTCCACAAGAGAGGTTACTAAATGAAAAATTTGATGCCCAGATGTAAACATATCAGAAAATATATTTTAGAATCCTATAATCCTAGATGAAAGTGTTTACAATTCTTGAAAAACTCCTCCTTTATTTTGAAATTTCAGTTATTTTAAACTTCCAGTTGAATGTTCTGAAAATTCATGTTGTACATTTCGAGAGGAAAAAGTAAAAAAGAGAATCAGTGGGTATAAAGCACCTGAAGAAAAGCAAAGTTTGCCAAATCAATTAACTTCCAAATGAAAATATTTAAAAGCTCTGCATTGTATATATATTGAGCACTTCTTAATACAACTGTATACTGGTTTAATTTAATTCTGACCAATAACTGGTTAATAATATATATATATATATATATGGATATCTACACACACACACACACACACACACACACACACACACACACACACAAAAATATTTTTCTTGTGTTAATAAAATAGTACTCGATGTAATATAACAGTGCATGTGTGTGTACGTATGACAGATTTGTTATACATTGGGTGAATGTTTATCTAATATTTTTTGTTTTTTTGGAGCATGATCTAAACCTTATATAGAAAGGTAGTTAGATACTACAGTATTAATATAAAGATTATTATTATGAAAACAAACAAAGAAGCAGTTGTGTATAAAAGATTCATGCATTTTAATTTGCAGATTGGCAAAGAAATATGAAATAATTTTATAAACATGGAATTATTACTTGATATAATGGAAAGCAATTGGCGGATTACACAAACAAAGAAGAGTTTCTTCCTAAACCAAATATTTAAGCAATGGGAAAAAAAAAAAAAATGCAAATAACTCTTAGTTTACTAAGTAAACAGACAATAATTAAGGATCCCCCCACCCCAGAATCAGGTAGAAAGTTAAAAAGAAACAAAGGTGAATGAGCAGAAAAGAATAATTTAGTTTAGGTAAGGCAATTTAACCTTGATTAGTATCAGGTAGATAATAGATACTGGACAGTAGAAGCTGCAACAAGAGACACTCACCTGTATTAACAATATGGTCAAGGGCACCAAGTGATCGCAACTCATTCTTGAAGACATCTGATGCATTACGAGATGCAGTGATAGTCAATAATGACTCCATTGCCAAGTTACCCGTCTGAAATGTTATAATCAATATAAAGAACATTGAAATAAGAGCAAAATGATAAGCGTGATGACAATAGTGATTCAAACAAACAAACAAAAAAAAAAACAAAACACAAGTCCTTTTCTATAAGATAGTCTTTAAAAGATTTAGACACTAAAAATGACTTCTCAGATAATCATTACAATGGTCATTAACATTTCACTCAATGTTAATATATTCAACACATTAACTACTTCAATTGATGCATGTATTATTTTTTTTTCGGGGGGAGGTGGGAATGGTTAACAGAAATGGTTAGCAAAAGTAATCAGTAATTGAAAAAATATCTTCAAATGAATTTGAAACAAAAATACATTGAAATCTACTTGTAATAATTTGAATTTTCAAAAATAATACACATTTTAAATAACAAAGGAACTCCTTATTCAGAATTAGCAAAAAAAAAAAAATGATTAATCAAAAATTTGTTTTTCAATAATCAACTATAAAATAATGCAAGGATTATTCTACAAATAATGCTCACATTCATACCTGACAACACATTACATTTCTCTGATTTTCTCTGCATTTCTATAGTAAAATCATTAGTAATGCATTTAGGTCATACATATAATGGTCTTTTATTAACTGTTAACCACTGGCAATCCACTTTTCCTCTATTTTGATCCAGAATATACAGAATGAATACTTAAATTGGCAAAAACAAGCAAAAGTATATTGAAAAAAAAAAAAAAAAATTGCAAAATTTGCTGCTTAAACATTTATTTTAATTTTTTTTTCACTTGTCCAATAAATGTCTAAAGCAAAGCAAAGCAGAAGTTGAGGTAAAGCCAGTGACCAGTGATAAGAAATATTAAAATCTTTTCATAAATATACTAAATACAAATAAACAGCCTCAAGATTACTATATAATTATTGCTATATCTTCATTTGCTTACTGTTAGAATTTGCTATATATATATATATATATATATATATATATATATATATATATATATATTCAAGCACGTTTCATTAAATAATATACACATATATCTATTTTAATAATAATCCTTGATGAATTTTTTAACATCAAGAAGCTAATTAGAGAACTAGAAAGGATTATTTTAAAAATGAACATAATATGAAGATATACTGCTTAAATATTATAAAAAGGAATAAAAGTCTTTGTGTATTTTGTAATAAATTCTACTTATGATATATACTACTTTAAATGCCACAACCCTCCAGGACATGGACGATCATGACTCTTCAGTGATTTCTCTTCCTTATCTGAATTGATATGGCCTTTTTGGAAAGATAGTTAACTGATTTCTATTTGCCTTCACCATGATTCTGAATTCTTGTCCTTCTCCTAGACTGGTTGACATCCAAGGTTAGAGAACCCAGTCTATCTTGCTATTTAACGCAAAACTGAATAGAGAAAAGGTAAATGCATGCCTTTCTCAAGGATATTTGTGCAAAAATGAATGCAACAAACCAGCCCAAAATTTGAACTTGTGTTCACCAATTCTATTTTTAATGCCAATATCCATTACAATACCAGCAAACAGCATATTCCACTTCATAATCAGCTAGTATTAAATGAGATATGCATTTGATGGCCTCACCTATATAACTGAAAATCATAAATTTGAAATAAAATATACACATATTATTTATATTGCTTGGACTGTTCTCATCATCTTTACTGCCATATTCACAACGTTTCAGCCTTTGTACACTCTGGCTTTTTTTCAGGTGATTGGAATTTTGAACCGAACTCTCAGTTCGAAATTCCAATCACCTGAAAAAGGCCAGTACATATAATGACTGTAATGTTGTGAATATGGCAATAAAGATGAGGAGAACAGTCCAAACAACATAATGAAAATACTACTTCATATCAGAAGTATAGAAAGACATACACACTAATAATAAATTCTTAAAAATAACAAAGGTGAGAGGCAATAAGAAACATGGATGAAACTTCATTGATTGCCCAAACAACATTGTCTTGACCTATTAAGTGGGGATGTCAAGATTTTCAGCTTCTGTCGTTCTTATGGCTCAACTGTAAGTGAAAGAAATTTCCAATGTATTGAAATCACTGCCATATTTAGAAAACAGTAACTAAGCTGCTCCTGCCACAGTTAATGAGTTAAAACTCCTTGCAGAGATTTGCGGGGGGGGGGGGGGGGCCTCTGGGTCTTATATGCCATAAAATATGGTATAAGGTCTGTCTTTGTTTCTGTGCACATAATATTCTGTAAAAACGTTCATCATTCCAGATAATAATAAAAAGTATTTAAAGCAATTTCTTTTCCCTAATTATAAAACTAAGGCATTCTCATCTCAACAGACCAAGTGTAGTTCTTATACAAAAGAAAACAAAAAAAAAACACAAAAAGATTTCCCATAGAATAAAAGATGACTGCACAAGAGAGAATCATACATATTCATTAATTGCTTTCATTCAAATGAAGATACTGCAACAACTTAAAATTAAATAGAAAGAAAAAAAAAAGAAGCCAAACTCACTGATATAGAATCGAGATCAATCTGTTTGGCCATGCCAATCTTATGACACTCTCTATATAACTCCTGTACTTTCTGTATCATACGGTCATATTCCTTGGCCTCATAACTGGACTGTGAGCTTGTATCCCCTTCCAAAAGCTGCACAATTAGACTCAATGTATCCTGACCTATATCATAGCTCAGTCGATCTCGCATCAACATGAACATCAGAGTGGCTGTACTCAATGCTAGACTCTGAAAAGGAGGAAAATTTTGTTAACATATAATAAATGGTACAATTCATGAAGAGAAGCTTAAAAAAAGTGAAAGAAAAGTTAATATGCTACAAGGAGATTGAATTGCAATATTCGTTGAAAAATTAAATAAAAAAAAAGAAAGTTTTCTGAAAGATTGTTACACGACAATTCTATTGATGTCACCAAAAAGATTGATTATTCTTAGGTATTTTATTAACAAACAAAAACAAATTGAACTTATGATAGGTGACAGCAATAGTTGATTAACCAACACCTTTATTCACTACTATCACTAAATACCCAGCATTGCTTGGGGTTGGAAGAGTAAGAATTCCCATTTTTACACAATCTGCAGACATTAAATTTGAGAGATAACACTCGTATTTTTTTTTTTTAAAGAGTTATTCCACATGTAAATGATACTGTGTTAAACTTATCTTTAACAGAAAAAATAGAAAATAAGAAATTAGAACAAAGATTAAACTGAGGGCTATACACAATTTTTTTCTTTGTTGTGTAGAATAATAAATCAGCGTGTAAGTTTAGAAACAAACTGAATGAAAAAATGTGGAAGTGCATGTTAATAGAAATCAGTGAGAATACACACACACACACACACACACGCATCTTCATTTTGCTTATATAAGATCCCACCATCTTGAAGGATCAGTGTATTTTTGGAGCCTTTTAAATCCAGTGTCAAATGATTTTGATATTTGGTTCTAAGCAAGATGTAGTGCATATAGATGTTGTTGTTACCTAATAACTGAGTTTAATACCTGCATCAGGTAGTAAAATCTATATACCCTGGTTCAGTATTAACAAACATGGAATGGCAGAGCAAGGGCAAAAATATGAATGAACAACTATATATCAGATAAAATATCAATTAAAATAATAGACATCTGAAAATGACCAGAGGGTACTTGGTTGAAACATATCTATAACAATTTCTCATTTAAAAATTAATTTATGACATTGCTTTATCTAGGAAATTCAAATATTATTGAAATCAAACCATCACAG
The DNA here is from genome assembly GCA_037127315.1 of Ascarosepion bandense. NCBI lineage: Eukaryota > Metazoa > Mollusca > Cephalopoda > Sepiida > Sepiidae > Ascarosepion > Ascarosepion bandense. The sequence continues at coordinate 698,967 of JBBBDQ010001272.1, read as the reverse complement.
AAACAGAGTAAATAGAACTTGCCAATCAAACTTGTATAAAGTTCTAGCATTGCCTCATAAAATGCAAATAATACGTCCCCATTAGACTTATTTAATCTATTCTCTATTTAATAAATACAGCTGACATATGCAAGGAAAACAATGAAAAGGAATCTGAAACAATTTTCAACTCTAATGACACAAACAAGCAGCACTAAAGATTTAACAAATAAATAAAGAAAGAAATGGAAAAATTTTTTTGCAAATATAAAGACAAAATGAATAATAAATTCAGGCATGAATAACTGCATTCTTTCCAAATTGTCATTCACAAATGCTTATTTCTTTAATTTTATTTACAAATTCTTATTTCAGGTAACATTATCGAATCAAAGAATGCCATTATGGAACTACATGATATTCCAAACAATTTCATTAAATGTGAAAAAAAGAGAGAGGGAGAAAGAGAAAGAAAGAAAAAAAAGAGACAAAAATGCTGATGAAATTATCAATGTTTCCATTCTCTATCTTGGCAGAAGCAGAGTGTTGTTCCAAAAGATATGAAGAAATTCAATAAAGAATAATATTATAACGGCTTTTCTTTGTATATCACATATACCAGCAAGAAATAAAAAGAAAAACGAAATTGGTACAAATGCACTGAGTTAAAAATCATTCTTTTTCATTATTGTAAGAGAGCACAACAAATAAAGACAATGATAGCAACAAGAAAAATTCTCTCTTTAAAGTAAAACACATGAACAGTCTAATCAAATCTTAAAAAAAAAAAGAACCATTTAGAAATTGGCTGCAAAAATAAAACAGGATGAAACTTAATAATTCCCAGTTTGATCAGGCATTATGAAAAATAGCAGTTTACAACAAAGAAATGTTTGTATTCAATTCCTTTAACATGAAACAAAGTTCAAATCAAATTGCCACTTTGCATTTAAATCTATTAGCATGAAAGCATATTTCCAAAATAACTTGTTAGGCTATCACTGTGTTATAACAGAAGTTTCTTACAAAAAGGCCATGAAGTAATTTTTATATTAAATTATAATTGATTATTAATTTTAATTAATCATACAATTAAGATTGATTGTTTTTTATGGCTTATCAACCTTTCACAGGTTATTTAAAGCTAGAAAATATTTTAAGTTTTTAAGAAGTTTCTTTTTTTTTTTTTTTAGATGATAATGATTTACGGATACAAATTCAACTAATTAATCCATAGCTGCAGGAAGAAGAGGAAAATTCATATTTTCCCAAAGAAAATATAACAAACACAAACAAGAATTACAAGTTTACTCTGATTTCCAATTTTGAGCCATTATCCATTGCGTAATCTGCACATCCAAGTTTACAACTTCTGGTATTCCAAAACGATCATCCATCTAGGTACTGACTATGCTTTAGATTGCTTAACGTTTGTGATCACATAAGAACTGGTATTGCTATATAATATAGCCATAAGCCCATACAATTGGAAGAGGAAAGTTTACAGAAAAATGACAAAATTACCTTTCTAGATGAAGAAGAATCAAAGTTATACAGCATTTAAATATATGTTAAAGTTCACCTAATAAAAGGCTCGAGAGTTACTCAAGGTAGGAAGTTACTATTAAAATGCTTATAATGAATGAGATATGATATGAGTGAAAGAGGAGATGGTTGGAAGAAAAGATTATGAGGTTAAAGAGGACAGATAATATTTAACCCTGGTCTTGAAAAGGTTAACATTTGAAATATGAATAATAATGAGGATATTATGCAAAAACACCATGGAAGTAGCATAGAATGTCTTAGTTGTAAAAATTCTGAATGAATCACTTGCAGAACAATATTGATCAAAATGATAAAGCAGAACTTTCAGCACTGGTTGAGTTATATAATTCAGTTAAGATTCACTATGGGGGGTAGGGATGTAGGTAAAGGTCATCAAGATTTATTAGCAGACCATTACTATACAATGAGTTTTATTTTCATTGGATGCCTCTCACTAATGGTCACGAGTAAGACTAAGATAAGTAGTGTGATTCTGTGTGTGTTTATACACACACACACTTCAGACTGGTTTTGTTTGTTTTGATGCATACGTAATTTGCAAAAATGAGAGAGGCTGGAGATTTTAAATATAGAAAGAAACAAAATTATTTTTTAAAAATGTATTTTGGGTCTATAATCGCACCAGTTTCATTTACATTCTTTTTCTTTCCTTATGTTTGTTATTAAATATCCCATATTGTGATAACAAGATATGCCAAGAATGGTGAAATGTTGTAAGACCTGAAATTAGCAATTAAGGGACTTTCTAAATATCACCATTTTAGTGAATTAGAGTAGTGTGTGAGTCTATATATATATAGATAGATAGATGAGAAAAAGAGTATTATGACGAAATTCACTCTGCTAGAAATTTGAAAATGGTAGGCTGAGCTGCTCCTCATTTGTGCTGGAAGCTCCAATACAAACATTTCAGAGTGTTTAGATATCAATATGAGGACAGTGGAGAGGATTTGGAAATAGTTGGATGAGTCTAATCGTGATTATGAAAGTACTGCAATTTGGAAAACTCATTCTGATCATTCTGAGATTTATTGCTGAGGGCCTCAAACTCAACATGAAGGCCTACATCAAGTGCCTTTAGGCGGTAGTGCAGCCCTGAGTTAAGAGGGTGGCTGCTGGAAGATTCTATATCTGGCAACAGAACTTTGCACCATGTCACACAAGCAGGACAACCCAGTCATGGCTGTCAAGCAATTTGAAACCACATCACCCCTTACATCTGGCCATCTGTCTAGACTGCAACCCACTTGATTATTATGTGTGAGGCCCAGTTGAGAGAGAGACCAACAAAACTTTTTGTAATACGAAAGATGAACTGAAGGCAAAATAATAACAGCAATCACCAACCGTCCAGAAGTGTTGCAGGAGATTCCGAAATTGTATCAATTTTACTGAATAAATTTACCCTTTAGTATTTCAAGATGTTTTTGTGTAATCTTGGTAAATATATCCGTTAAAATGAGATGTCAGTGTTATTCATACTCACTGATAATCTTTTGTATGTTATAATTGAAAGATGTAAGAAATGAGCAGTAACTTTGACACTTGATTTTATTATTCATTTCTCGATGTTCCCAAGTAATTTTAATCTCTTTCCAAGATCATCTTTAGGGGTGTGAGTTGTGGTAACAAAAAATAACCACAAAACTGTGCTGCTAAATATTACTGTAAATTTTCTTCTTGCTTCAAATGTAACAGATGACAAACTGCTTAGTGTTTATTAGAATGTGAAAATTATTCAAAATAGAATTTTTTTATTTTGTAATGTCATGGTCATGCATGTGTTAAAGTAGGAAAAAAACTGTTTCTTTTGTAAACATTTTAGAACATTACTACAATATCCATAGCTGATTCTATTAATTGATGACTTAAATTTTTTAATGAATATTAAATATTGAATATTTCAGCTATTTTTTACTACCACAACTCACACCTCTGAAGATGATCTCAGGAGATTGAAAGTATTTGGGAACATCGAGAAATAAATAATAAAATCAACTGTTAAAGTTACAGCTCATTTCTCATATCTTTCAATTATAATATGCGAAAGATTATCTGTGAGTACGAATGGATTTTATTGAAAATAAGTCAACACAATATTTGCAATTTATTTAATCTGACATGCTCAAAAACAAAATTAGTTGCCTAAATACACAAATATATATATATATATATATATATATATAAGAAATAGGGTTGTTCCAACGAGAGAAATTGGTATAGAATAAAATGTGTGAGAGGCCGTGAACGTTTTGTTTAAAGTGTATATTTATTGATGTTGTTATTATACATGTTATGATACATAAAGCCACAAGTTTATTCGCCTGAAGAGAGTCAACTTTAGACTTGAAACATGTGTAGCCTCACAAATACTAATATGGAAACTTAAAGTATCTATAAAGTTTACATGGAAGATTACCATCAATAACAAACTCGTGCATACAAGACACTGGAAGCAAATATTGCACCACTGCTCATGATGTCACACGTGACCATGCAAGAGTGAAAACAAGAAATATTAAGTATAGAAAGCCATTAGAAAAAAACCAATGGCTTCTGTTATTAATTATAGAAATTTAAGGATATTTTTGGAGATTTCATAGTTTATTTTGTTCAGGTTAAGTTTCAACTGTTTTATGTATTTAGCTTCAAGAATTTTTAGTTTTGGTTTATTTATATATATATATATATATATATATATATATAATTTAGCTATAGTAACTACTGTCCTCATTTAGTTATGAGCACATAAACTAGATCAAAGTCATTAATGCAAGATTAATCCTCGAATATGAACAAGAGAATGAGGACAATCTACTTCTGTGAATCGAATAAAGGACTTAGTTTAAAATTCAAAGAAGGTTACTAATTATTGACAGATACTTGAAAAAGACCAATGAGGAGAATGATTGAAACCTTGTGATAACAACAACAAAAATAAGAATACTAGTCCAAGCAAATCAATATCAAATAATAAAGCAAAAGATTTTTTTAAATCACAACAATACTTAGAACAAAGACCAAAAGAAGAAACTTTATATTTCTTATATACAATAAGAAATAGCTTCAAATCTAAATTAAAAATGTACAGTTTCTATATGTTCATGACACCTTAAATAAGAAAAATTTTAAAAATCTTTCTCTTCAAACAATTTTTCAGGAAAATAGGTTTCTCAAGTCCTCTAAATGTTATTGATTTTTCTGGTATTGATAGGGGTTTCCTTCCTAACCTTTTGTCTGTAGTAGTGTGGAATGTCAACATCTTGATTATGTTATTTTCTTTTCAAGTTACATATTTTTTTAGTTGCTGTTATTGTTGAGTGACGTTTCTATTATTTGGTAAAGTTCTTTGTAATTCTGTACAGTCAGTCTATGAGGTTCGAAGAAGAATGTTTTTCTTTAAGACCTACAGGTTTCATTTGCTGGAAGCCATTTTAAATCATTGATCTGTAAAAGCAGTTGTATACAGCTGACAGTTAAGATGATATTTATATATGAGTTTAGCATATATAATGTCTCAATCTGACAAAATCTTTTAAGAACAGGACTGGAATTTTCAGGTTAATATATTGGTTTTGTAGTAATCTATAATGTTGGGCAAAATTTCTCCTTCTATATTCACTAATTTGATATAATTGGATGACAAAAAAACTAGTCTTTTCAGTAGTAGAAGATTTCATATTAGTAGATGAGAAGCGATTTTAAATTTAGTGGAGTGTTCACAAAGTGTTTGACAAACAATATTTCAACCTAAAGGAAATTACTACTTATTATGCATGCAAGAAGGGTAAATTATTACTCCTAGCTGCTGGGACCATGTAACACAGTACAACTGGTGACATGTTACTACTGTGAGTGACAATGACCAAATAACTCCCTTTGTCCTGAAAACTGACTCGATGAAGAACTAATCAACATGGCACTAAAAGAGAGAATTTTATTGGCTTTTTAAGTTGATAATTTAATTTATAAAACTAAATAAAACAATGCATTTTTGTACATTTATAATATATAATAGATTAATAAAAAGTACAAATATATAAATATAAATATTCTTTATAAATTAATCAAACATGTTATTCTAATTTCATTGGTTGTCGGAAGATTTTTTTATTCAGAATATGCATTGGGGAATGAATTAATCGAATAACAAACAAAAGAGATTTAGATGGGTTATTTTACTGGTACACCAACCCCAAGGGTCATTTTGAATTGAATCAGGTAGTTTTAAGATTTGTTTTTATTTTGTATCTATTTTGCAAACAAATAATTTCATAAAGTATTATTATATACAGGTGTAGATGAAATTATTATATAAAAGTGTAGATATTTTAGTTGCAGTTTATAGTTGGGAGTGTATTCAGCTTCCTTTTAAATTTTAGGGTAGTGTTTTGTTACTTTTAAGAATTCTAGAATAGCTTTGTGCTCGACACTCAATACGGCCATACGGTTGGGTTCATCATAGAAGTATTTTCACGTAAGTGAATTGCAGTTAATCAAAGAATGTTTGACAGTGAGTCACTTCTTGGCAGTTTGAGCATTTTTGAGGGTCTTCAGTTTTTAGGAAGAAGGAGAGGGTTATGTGGGTGTGTCTGATTTTGATTTATGTACAAACAGAAGTGAAAATCAAACCAACGTAGGAGACTTTCTACAAACAACTCATTCTTTAAAGGGTTGGAAGTTTAATTGTTAATAATAGTTTATACTAACCTATTTTATAATTTCTTTAATCTGATACTAATTTACTTTGTAAGCTTGGACATGCCTTTGCAGATTTCTCGGACTAAACAAAAAGTAATAAATATGACAGAGTGGTTAACACCATTGATTTTTTAGAAGAAACTTTAATGTAAATAATAAATGAAATACAAGATGTAAATATGATTTTATTCCAATGCACATTTGTTGCCACAAGACTAGCTGGTGGGGCTTAGTAAAGGTATTGTACTTTAGAATTGTTCGTCTAACAGTTGCCAATGAAAAGGTGGAAACTATACAAGGAAGCTTTTGAAAAATTAAAACAAGGTTCATGAAATATTTTACGAAACAAAATGTTGGTGTGTAGAGCCATGGCCATTGTTAAGTGTAATTAGTAAAAATGACGAATAAATAGAATTAATAAAGTTTCCAATAAACAATAAGAAAACAAAGAAAAGAAACAGGGCAAAATGATTCCAAGTAATCAATATATATATATGCAAGACAAAACTAAGCAAAAAGCTAACAAAGAATGGTGCTAATGCACAAAAGGGATACAGTCAAGTGATTGTAGCATTCTAATTTTAAAACAAGAAAGAACAAAAATATAGTGGATGAGTGTGAGAAATGGCCAGTCTTATTGATTAAGAAGAAATCCCAACATGCATCTTTGTCTATAAATTTGGAAAAGGGAGGTTTTTAGCAATGATCATTTAGATTGAAACCAACATGGTGTTTAAAGACAATGCAAAGAAATATAGCCATCAAACAAACAAACAAATAAAAACAGACTGATCTTTTTTTCTACTGAAACAAATTAATAAACATCTGCCAATATAACAATTTCTTAAACTATTACACACTAAATTGTTGTTAATCATGACAATGTTTTAATTTTTGGAATATAATTTTGCCATTGTGGGTAATATTCAGGTTTATATCATTTTTGGTCATCCATACTTCAGTTGTTCCACGAGGAAAAAAAAAAAAAAGAAACTAAATTTACAGTGTGACACATTTTGTGTACAACAAATGAAGAGAGACAATCTTTTTTATATAACTTATATTTCAACCAACTCAAAAATAAAAAAATAACAAAATATCATAATTAAGTATCAGATTTTTCTTTTTGAACTTTTACTTATTCTTAGAGAAGAATTTTACTTTTCTCAGAGACATCAATTTTGGAAAAAAAAAGATCATGAAACTATTTTTGTACAGATTTTAATAAAACAAACCCTTCTCTCTACTTTATCCATCTAGTTTAATCTTTTTGATTTAAAAGCCCTTGAAATATGATCAACATGATTAGCAAAAGTAACAAACAAACATTTTCTTTAGATTTTCACCATTTTGCTTGTTTTCTGCAATAGAGAGTCAAAACATTAAATATAAATGATCAAATCATACACTCTAATTTAAAACAAATTATACTGACACAATTATAATGATAAAATCCTTTGCATAACTTAAATACCAAATAAGGTAGAAATCATACGTAAAAGTCACCATTTTATAAAATTGTTGATTTCCCCAACCCACTCTCAAAAGTCCTAATTCTGAACTCAAGAAAAATCCAACTCAGTGGTAGAAATGAACTATATAATTTTTGAAGTCACTTTACAATTAATTTTTAACACAGTTTTATGATAATTAGTTATGAAAATGTTATGATAATTAGTTATGTAAATGTTAACTTTAAATGTTTAAAAAGAAAAAAGAAAACCAAATAAGTCTTTTTCTGTACAATTCAACACTAAAAAATTATTTAAGCTTGAATGTTTAGTTATTACTATTATTATTGCTATTTTTCTTTCAAAAAGTTCCACAATATTTTTTTACTCTATGGTATCAACTAATCATTGATTATAAAACAATGTCAAGGTCACAATGCTGAAAAGAGAGAGGAAAGAAAAAAGAATAAATGGAAAACAACTCCCAATCTGCTGAAGTATATTTTTGTTTCAATATAATATTTGCATGCAGTAAAACTAAAATAAAAGTGAAAAAATGGCATTCAAACCAAGAGCAGTCCATCAGATATGGACAATATTATTAACCATCTCAACTACACTGGCATCAATGAATTAAATCCAAATATTTTCAGTAGGTTTTATTGATTATACAATGTTATTTTTAGATAGACAGCTTGATAATAAAACAATTTTCACTTAAACTTGTGTAATTAACAAGGGTAGCATTCACTTTATTTTCTTTGTTTTCTTCCTCATTTTAGCTATTTTTGGAACTCATTTCAGCCAGAATTTTAATATTCTGGCCTCTTTAAAAGATTAAAGAGATTATGGCTTTTGCTTTTAGGGATAGATTATTTTTCTATTCTTGTTTTTATGAGAAACTTCTTTTTTTTAAAAATTTAATTTTAAGCATCCTGCCTGAAATGTTCACCCCTAAATACTAATTCAATATCGATGTACCCGTGCTGTCAAAAATGACGACAACATATATATTGATGTACCTACTATTGAGTATCATACATGAGAACATAAAAAAATAAAAATAATCCAAACACCTGAATGTGACAGGTCTTTATTATAATAGAGAGTATATATATATATTCTTCCTTACTTGATGACCATTATTGCAAAAAAATAAGGCACTGTTAAAGAGCAAACACACCTCAAGAGCTTTCAGAACTTGTAGTAAACATTACTAACTTGTAGTAAAGAGAATGAACTGATCAAACACTGCCTCTCTATTGTCTCTCTCTCTCTCTCTAAACATGACGGGAAGGAAATATAAATACACACACACACTCAAATAAATACAAAATGGTCTTTATTATAATAGAGGATAATCCCCAAAATAAATACATCAGTAAAACAAGCTAAGAATAAAAAAAAGGTAAATTTTTAATGTAAGTTTTTTTTTTTGTGAAATTTATAATTATCAAAAACTTTTTCATAAAACAAGAAATGAAGTTATTCTTCTATAACTTAACTCTGCTACATAATCACAATCGTTCAGTATGCAGTGAGAATTAAAGTCAGTATCCATTTGTAATGGTCTACTAGTTTAGCCTACTAACCTTTATCCCATAGATACCCAGCCTCACAAATTATTCTTATAATTTTTATAAGAGTTTTTATTTATTTCTTTCTTTCTTCAAATGTTCAAAAAGAATTTCATAATTTCCATAGAAAATGTTTTTGCTGGTGCTGTATCAACATTAAGGTATCATTTTCTTTTGTTGGCCTCTCTCAGTCTGGCCTCTACTTGACAGTGTTAAATGAATGCACAAAATGAATATTGCCACAACCCAGAACAAATTAAATGATGTTTGCAATTGACTGTAACTTACAAATACAGAGATGTTGATAAGTTTGGAAACAAATGGAGTTGAGCAGAATTCAAAAGTGGTTCAATATAAAGGATCAAACTCATATAATCACACACACACACGGAGCAAATAGGTAAAAATAATGAAGGATGATATTGTTTTCTGTTGATTTTGTTATGAAAAGTTGACATAACAGCACAAACAATACTAAAATATATTTAATATAGTTACAGAGTGTAAAGAAACAATATGAGGTGGAGTAAATAAATAACTGCATTTTCTCCCCTCCATTCTCTTGCCCCACCTTTTTTTGGTGGGGGTGTTTGTTGCTATTTAAAAGTGCTGCTGCATCTACTACTATGACTTATGAAACAAGATTTAGCTTCAGGATATTATTTTTCATAGTAAATCAGTTACACTCTTATTAGTTAGTCATTTTTCATGGTAAATCAGTTACACTGTTTCCTGCTGACATTTTATATATTAAAATTTAATAAGAATCTGTTTGAATACTTTTTCTTATTCATAATGTCCATTGCCAAAGCATATAAAAATCATTCAATTGGAAAGCATATATAACACTCAATTTAAATTTAATATTACAGCGCTATGAAGATAAGCTAGGTACAAGTATCACTCATCTACAACATTTGAGTAAAACTATCAAACACCTCAGTTTAGCATTTATATATCCCAAGAGATATGTTTTGAGACATTTGGGGAAAAAAAAAAAGAATTGGGTCTCATATGCCATCAATGACTATATTTAAAATTTTTCATGTTATATTATAGAGAAATTTGATTTCTAACAAACTATTTTTAATATCAAGGACTTGAAATTTTAAATCAGAATCAGGTTTTAGAATAAATTATCAAGAACTCTTCTACAAAAAAGGCTTGATAAGTGTACAAGCAAAAAGCAGTTACAGTGAATAAGAAAAATGAAAAATTCCTTTTTGACACAATCTTTAAGAAATATTTTCCAATTCCAATGAAGATTCTATGTAAAATGAAATGACATAAATAGGATTTCTAGACATCAGTGACTTTTGTTTACTGTTTTGTTTACAAAGGGGCATCCTCTTGACTGTATCTTCAAATATATAAATACATCAAACAACTTGTAGATATTAAAAAAATATCAACTTACAGGGTTAGTAGAGGCATCATGCAAAGCAGTAAAGATTTTGGCAGGGGTACCATGGGCCCGCAGGTGCATCCGGAATGCAGGCATCATACATTTAGAGGCAATTCCAAAAGCACTAAAAAGAAACAAAAAGATAAAAAAAAAAATTAAGCAACCATTTACAATTCATTGATTAAAACAAAAATAAGCAAGAAAGAAAAAAAATCATATTAACCAGTTTTTTGTTGATGACAGTTCATTAGATGCACAAATTGTAAATGAGAATTTAAATTTATTTAAATGTAATTGCTAACAATAAAGCCAACTTTTTTTTTTGATTTTTACTAAAAAGATTTTTAAAGTGACAAATATTTTTTTCTTTTTTCTAACAATTTTCCAACAAGCAAGGCAACAAACCACTAAAATGTTTGTGATATAAACAGTAAAATAAAGAGCATAAATAACGGTTTTCTCACTAGAAGTCCTTAGAAACCTTTGTCCTGTCCAATTTCATAGGTGAATTTAAGTTTAGACAAAATATACTAAAAATTATGAAAATAAGTATAAAAAATAAGTAAAATAAAACAACTTGTTCTTACTTACTGGTGTCGTTTGGGGGAAGACATTGATTAAATAATATATTTCCAGTAAAATGATTTACTGCAAGAATACTATACCAGATTTTATTAGGTAAGTTCATATTTTACAATAAAATTGGTTTAATTCAAACAAATATTAGTAAAAATTTTCATTATATATTTATATGCTAAATATATCATGCATTTCAGCTTACAATAGGTTTTTTATTGGAAATATTTCCAATAACATGATAGTGTGAGATGTAATTATATTATGAAATTCAACAGTTGTCTCATCATATTGTAAATTTAATAAGATAGTAGTAGATATCTATTTTTAATTTCAGATTTGTAAAGATTGTCATAAGTAACAAAGAAAATATAACCTCAACAGAAACTATACAGTACCTGAGTGATGAGAATGCTATGTTGGAAATTGCAAAACAAACAGATCACAGAAAAATAAAACTGATTTTAAGAACATCACAAACATAGATGTGAATAAAATTTAAAAAATTATAATGCTGAATTGATAATCAAGAAAATATATGTGAAAAGATGGAATTTTAAATGTAAACTGAGAGAAAAGTTAAGGAATATTAAGAACATTGGTTACAGTTATACATCACAAATGAGAAATGTGTCATTTTGGACAAAGAAGTACATGAAAACTGATTTCCCAACAGTGATTTTTAGTAATGAATATAGAGCTACATTAGATGGACCTGACTGACACGCTAGAGAGTGGGTCCTTCATGGAAATAGTCAACCAAAATTATTTAGAAGACAACAAAGGGATGGTGGGGGTAATGTTTTGTGCTAGTATTTAAGGTAATAACATTTCAAGTCACTTCAAAGTTGATGATAGTGTCAAGATAAATGCAGTTATTTTCAATTCTTGAACAAAGCAGTTTTTTTACATGATACAAGTCACAACCAAGTAACTTTAAGCTAAAGAGTATATTCATGCAAGAATGTTTCTTTACATTCAGCAAAATTGGCTAGTATTCATTGTGTCAAAAATTTCAGACATCAAATTAATTAAATCCTCCCAAGACTCTCCAGATCTCAATCCAATAGAAAAATTGTGATCCATTATTAAAAAAAGAGATGCATAGGCAATTAGGAAACAATATACAAGGAAAGATCTTGGAGAAGCAATCATCATCATCATTCTTTGACCAACAAATGGTTGGTAGAAAATCCATTGACAACCCCACCCAACACAACACGGTCAAGCATTGCTGTACTCAGATCCTGGTGCTGTGAGTGGAGGTCATGGACTTCTTTTGATGGCTGATACAGACATGGATTGCCAGCCCTACATCCTGGTGTTTTTTATATGTGAGATAACATTTCAAGGAAGATTGCCAACCACAGATCAAGACTTCTCCTAAGTCACCAACAGCTTCTATGTACCAAATAATAACTGCTGCAAATAATGTTAAAATCAAAACAGTATAAAAAGTTAAAATCAACAGTTGAAAGACAAATGAAAGTTACTTTTACAAGACTATTTCAATACATTTTTACTTTTTACTATCTTAATATTTAGTGCTGAAGAACAAAAACTTAGAAAATGAGAATCACTCTATATTGGACAAGTAGGAATTACTTAGAAAGTTTGTAGCACTTCAGTAATAGTATATTAAAATCACTACAATCATTACTGCAACTATTTTTTTTTTTGCTAAAGAAAATATTTACAAATTTACACCTATACATTTGATTATTTTTATTCAACAAATTCTTTGAAATAAATAAAAAATAATATGACTTTAATGCAGCTGCCTGTTTTTGAGAAACCATTTCAATTATGTCAATCTCCCAGCACTGAGAAAAACTATCATTAAGCAAATCTTTAAAAAAATATTTGCACAAAAGAGATTCTAAGATTTTCTAAATTAAAAATAATTTGAATACAATGAAACTAAAATCAATTCATATTTAATTCATCAAACAAAATAATGGGGTTTTTTTCCCCCTTTTTTTTTTATCAGGAAACTCATAAAAGTCTTTGTATAAATGAAAAGGTAACAGTAGTTATGACAATTCTGTTAGAAATGTCAGGAATAAAAAGCAGAGGAAAGATTTTGTAGATTAACAGACAAAGCGACATCAACATGTAAGTTCATGGAAAACTAAGACAATTGATAAAATGAAGAAGAAACCAAGGGCAGAGTGGCTACTTCAGCATCACATCAAACTCTGATGGCTACCAACAGGCACTATTAACTTTTCCATACTATTGGAAAACAACCAAAAATAAACATCCTGTTAATACGTTTCATGAATGCTAACTTTCCACAAAGAATATGCTTGTTACAGAAACAAAAAAGGAAAAAACTTTTGAAAGAATTCAACACTTGAGAGTGAAGAGAAAAAACAAAGAAGGGTACAAGAAAAATAAAATCATTTCCAGTGCTTAAAGCGCTACAAACGTGATTAGATCCAATTGAGACAACAACTGTCATGGACAGCAAAACTGAAAAGAAAAGAAAGATGTCTAATATCATCATCTGATGAGTCGGTAAGAAGTTGGTATACAAATATAAAGTTGGCAAAAAATAACTAATTTTTATTACAGATATCTTATGCTGATTCTTGTAAGCCAAAAGCCAAAAAAAAAAAACAACAAAAAAACAAAAAAAAAAACAACAAAAAAAAAAAAACATCATCCAGCACTTCCAAAGCAGATAATACCAAAAAAGAAATTTTTACAGAAGGTTAAAATGAGTGTTGTGAAAAAAAAAAAAAAATTCAGTTCATTCTATTTTTGTACATGAAAACTAACAATATATATATATATATATATTAAAAACTGTGTATTTAGGCGGTACTCCCTCTTTTATGCAAGTTTTGCTAAAAATGTGAGACAAAGCACTATGGTCAAGTTTTCACACAACTCCTTATGTAGCCCCATAACCCCCGCTTCTTTTCAGAACACAAATTATATAAAAAATATCTGAATGTCTCATTCATCTGAGTGTCCTCAGCCACAATCAAGGATAAATCCCACCCTACTTTTAACTGAACACATAGATTGCTTCATGCATGCATGTAGTCATAGGAATGTGCTACCTTCCAAACATGGCAAAAAATAAAAAACTTTCAATAGACAAAATATTAGAAATCATCAGAAACAAATGAGAACTTTAAGCAATAAGTTCATGAAATTGAACTTGGCCTACATAGATATTATATATAAGAAAAATATTAAAACAAACTAAAAAGGTAGATCCATGCGAAAAGGCTAAAAACAGAAATCAAATTCTTCAGAGCATTCAATTTGTACATTTTGAAAGAAATTATGGTAAAATAAATTTCTTCTGGGTATTAAGTTTTCTGAAGTTTCAAGCAGCGATATCTGATATGAGAAGTATGAAGTGAATGTTAATTGAATAAAAGGAAAGAAAAATTTTCTGATATTGTTAATTCTTTCATAATCAAATGATCATTTGCACAGAAAAGCTACTTGAGTTGTCCTAATTTGAGTAGGGAAATAAAAGGTTCTAATATTATCAGGAAAAAAAAAAAAAAAAAATAGATGGCTGTTTTGTGGTGAAAGCTCCCTGAAAAGAAATCTAGTAAGAAATCATCAAAATGGCAAATAAATAGTTGTAAAAAGAGATTCATTCACAGAGCCAACAAGACTATTCAATATACAACACCTAAACATTTGAAAGTAAAAAAAAAAAAAAAAAAAAAAAAAAAAAAATGAGGTGAGTATTGATTTTATGAATGAATATCATTGAATTGAAACTAAAATCTGCATTAACACATCCAATAAGGTATATGATTTATACATGCATTTAATTGAATTCAAAATTTTACCAAATATTTATCCCAATTGTACAACAGTGATTTTAGTAACACATTGATAAGTTTCCTGGTGATGAAATAATGCACAAGAGGAATAATTTGATTTTTAAGACAAAACTGTAAAATGAAACACTAAGTTGATTTTAAACTTTTTCTTCTTTTTTCTTTTGTATGTAAACAAGATGAGTTAAAGCAATAAAAACTCAGCACACATATATATGTGCTTTGAGTGACATGTTTTAGTGCTGGCTAA
The DNA here is from genome assembly GCA_037127315.1 of Ascarosepion bandense. Classification (NCBI taxonomy): domain Eukaryota; kingdom Metazoa; phylum Mollusca; class Cephalopoda; order Sepiida; family Sepiidae; genus Ascarosepion; species Ascarosepion bandense. The sequence goes on along the minus strand of JBBBDQ010001272.1, from coordinate 683,644 downwards.
ATGTGGCTTTCTCTGAGAAGTTATAAAATTATATGATAAAGTAAATTTACAAGAAAGAGGTTGTCTATGATATAGTGACAAAAATGATGGCTTCAAATGTTTAGTTGCTTGACGAAGGATATGGTACATGGATCAAAAAACATCAAAGAAATCAATTTTGTAATAAAACTGAAGTGAAATAATGAGTATTAATAAAAAGAAATAGTCTTTCCAATTTAGTCAATTACTGCTTAATAACACAAGACAATAGAATGGAGTGAAGCAGAATAATTAGGAGACAATTTCTAGTCATACACAGCAGACAGATCCCCTGCGACAATTAAATGTACAACTCATCATTTGAAAACAGGCGACTCAGGCACATCAATTGAGCTATGCTTGTTTACAGCTTGAAAATCCATTAACGACAACAAAATAGCAAATGAGGAAAATATTCTTCTATTAGTTTGGAACTGATATTTTCAGATTCATGAGTAGACCCTAGAAATGCATTTAAAATCATTATTGTACAATACTTAAAAGGAAAAAAATGATTATTTGGTTTCTCTTTGAGAGTTCAGTAAAATTAAAAGGTAATTTAAATATGGTTTAATTTTCTTAAGAAAAGGCATAAAAAGACAATATACAAGGTAACCAAAAAAGTTCTGTCCGTTTTTAAAGGAAAAAAAGAAAACGCTTCACAGTATATGTAACTTATATTTAGTCTTCGAAGTAATTGCCATCAGCATCTAGCAACTTCTGCCAATGTGTCTCCAGCTGTTCAATTCTCTTGCGGTAGAACTCAGGGTTTTTGATGCAAAGAAATCTGTGAGGGCTTTGTGCAAGTCTGCTTCATTGGTGAAGGATTTCCCACAAAGATGATTATCCAGGAAGTGGAAGAGGTGGTAATCGGTTGGCGTAAGGTCAGGTGAATAAGGTGGATAGCACAAAGTTTCCCACCCAAGTTACTGTATGGTATCCCTGACCACTCACTCAACCTGCAGCCTGGTATTGTCATGGAGGAAAAGCACACCTTTGCGATTCACTAGTGTTGGCTCCTTCTGGTGCAATGCTGCGAGTATAGATCTCCAGTGACCATTTAGCCTGTTCGTAGCAGTTCATAATGAACCACTTGATGACCTGTCCACCAGACATAAAGCATAATCTTGAGTGGGTGCATAGGCGGTCTTGCGGTGTGAGAGACAGCATCATGAAGAGACAACCAATGTCTGGAACACTTGGGAGTTTCGTACAGAACCCACTTTTCATCACTGGTAAGCACTCAATTGAATATGATGCGGTACAGTGGTGAGAAAGCAGCAATACGCAGGTTGCCACTTGTTGTCCCTTGTGGACCTCCAATAGTGTAGTTAGCTAATCCCTGTTACAAACGCTTGCTCAGGTACATTTGCATTTGTTCAATACCTGCAGAGCCTACCTGTGGTTTATACTGCAACTATGTTCAGTGGATCTTAGTTACCATTTCCGGAAAAGAACACATCATCTAGCATGAACAAAAGTCTGAACAAGGCCAGAATGCTTAAACCCTTGATCATGATGGCTTGTGACTTCATGCAAGTATAACCATCCAAAGGGCCCTCACAAGGCTTTGGTTAACTTGTGGTATGAATTTCAGGCACTTTGCAAAGGTGCTACATGCTAGCTGGAAGTGGCTTCTCCAGACTGATAGCCTCAAGAAGTCAACTTCCTGACAAATTAACCATAGTGAGATTCGAACCTGGGCTTCATGGTCAGAAAGCAAACATTCTAACCACTCTGTCTGTACATTTGTAATATACCAGCTTCTTTTGTTGCTGATCAATTCCCTTATTAATTTCTATCAAATCTCTCTCTCATTCTGAAAGGCAGTTTTTTCCTGTTTTTATCTTACCAATGTTTCCAATCTCTTTCTTCTCTGTTCAACTTTTTTCTAATTTCCAATATGTCAGTCTCATCACTCAATAACTTTACATTATCTTGATTCTCTTTAGAGTGACATTCTTGTCTATTACTCGATTACAAGTATCAAATTTCTTTTTGTGTAATTCCTAAAGCCAGTTTTTTGGGGTTTTTTCCTCATTCTGCAATTTCCAATTTTTTCCAGGTTCTTTCTATGATCTCTTTTCACTCCACCCGGCAATTTTCAATGTTGTGTTTCTATCACTCAATAACTCATTTTTCTTTTAAGGTGATATTTTTCTTACAAGTCATGATGATCTTATATATGTGAAAATTAAAAACTAAATATCAGTAACTTTACCATGTATATGTAAGCCGGGTGCAATGAGTAAACTGTCACCATTTTATATTTTTTAGTTTTGTGCATGTGTATTGTTTGTTATTGATTTTGTCAACTGCACAGTATAGTAGAGGTCAGTTAGGTACCACCTTTCAGAAAAAGGGCCCCATGACACAATTCATTACTGCAGAATTTTGGAAATGGCATGCTGTGCTCCTTGGCATTCATGCTGGAAGCTCCAATACAAACATTTCCAAATGTTTGAATGTCAATCTGGAGACAGTGCAGAGGATTCAGAAAGTGTTAGATGATACATCATGGGTGTTTGAAGTGAACATTAATTCATCTTCTCACAGGGCTTCAAACTCAACAGAGGCCATTATCAAGTGCCTTGGGGAGGTAACGATGGTAGATCAAAGGGGTGGCTGCTAAAAGATTGCAACAGGATTCTGTACCATGCAAGAGACCTCAGTCATAGAAGTCAGACAATTTCTGTGACGACTTTAAGTTACAACACCAGCCACTTTCCCTATCAATGCATTTGCGCCTCAGTGCAAGACATTGATCCCAGTTTTTTTTTGTTTTTTTTTTTTATTTAATCATTTCACCCCGAGCAAGGCGGAAATGCCACTGATGTGCAGGAGGCTACATAAATGTAAAAAGATTAATTAGAAAAGAATGAGGAGTACAAACTAGTAAGAAAGGAACAATAAAAAGCTGAGAAAGCAGGTGCGATGACAGATACATAGGTGTAGAGAAAGGGAGGGTTATACGGGGGTGGGGAGAGAGCTAAAGTCCAGTGGTTAGTAGATGAGTATTGATTTGCATTTAAATTTCTGGAGGTTGTAGCCGTCAGGAAAGCAAGAATACGGGAGCGAGTTCCACAGGCGGGAAGTGCGAGAGAAGAAGCTGCAGGAGTAGAATTGTCGTCTGCATTTGGCTAACCTAACTGTGAATGGGTGGGACCCAGTTGCCAGTCTGGTTCCACGAGTAAACACCTGTTGAGGAGGCACCAGTGACTTAAGTTCGTCCAAGCAGAAGCCATGAAAGTATTTATAGAACAGACGAAGGGAGGCCACATTTCGACGATGGAGAAGTGGCTGCAGTCGAGCCGCCAGATCAGTACCTATCACATTACAGACTCTCCTTTGGAGCATGTCAAGAACACTGAGGAGAACGGCAAGGGCGCCTGACCATAAATGGCAGCAGTACTCCATGCACGGACGGATGGTTGACTTGTATATATGCAGGATGGATTCAGGTGGAAAAAACATCCTGGATCGACATAGTGACCCAACCTTCTTAGCAGTAGATTTTGCTATGGATTCAATATAGTGGTTCCATTTGAGGTCTGAAGACAGGGTAAGTCCAAGGAGGCATAGTGTATTGCTCTCCGGGAAAATCACTTGGTCCATGCTTATGGGAGGAAGGTGAGGTCGCCTGTAATGGTTGACAGACAACAGCTTGGTCTTAGATGAATTGAAGTTGACAAGCCACTTCTTGCCCCAGTTCACCATAGAGTGTAGATCCCGTTCAAGGTCAGCAGCGAGATTATGTCTGTCCGCCATGACAGGTTTCTTACTGGTGCGGGAGTATATTGTAGTGTCATCTGCGTAGATACCTACTTGGGATTGATCTCATCTGGGAGGTCGTTGATGAAAATAAGGAAGAGCGTCGGGCCCAGGATAGAGCACTGTAGGACACCAGCATTCGTGCTGTAGGACGAAGAGGCACGCCCATTCAGAACGACCTTCATTTGGCAGTTGTTTAAGAAAGATTGGATTAGGTCAATTGCATAGGAGGCCAGAGTGCCAAAACCTGTCAAAAGCCTTGGAGATGTCCAGAGCAACCGCACGAGCCTCGTCAGACTCATCAAGGGCCTGTAGCATGTACTCCGATACGGTTGTTACCAGGTCGGCCGTGGACCAGGCAAAGCGGATTTCTTGCATTTTCATAAAATTACCAGTGAAATTAATTAGCTTAATGCCAGTGATTTGTGGTTGTTGACTTTCACATAAAAGCATATCTTCAATCATTTTTTGAAGTGAAATTGAACAAAGAGTAACATTTGTAGACAGATCAATCTGTAAAGTTTTAACATCACAAACAATTTTTAAAATCTGCTTTAATGTTGATGATAATATGATTGATATGAACCCATTGATATGCATTGATACAGCAGTGTTGGAAAGTGCTAATTCTTTTCTTAGCAAAATCTATATCTAGCACACATGCTAACGATAGGCACTACTTTACGAGCACCAACAATATATGAACAAGCTAACTCTCATATATATATATATATATGTATACATACACACACACACACATATACATATACACACATATACATATATATATATACATTTATATACATACATAGATATATATATATGTATATATACATTTATATACATACATAGATATATATATGTATATATATACATTTATATACATACATATATATATACATTTATATACATACATATATATATATATATGTATATATATATACATTTATATACATACATATATATATATGTATATATATATACATTTATATACATACATATATATATATATGTATATATATATACATTTATATATACATACATACATATATATATGTATATATATACGTATATACATACATACATATATATGTATATATATATATACATTTATATACATACATACATATATGTATATATATATACATTTATATACATACATACATATATGTATATATATATACATTTATATACATACATATATATATATATATATACATTTATATACATACATATACATATATGTATACATATACATTTATATACATATATATATATGAATATATATATACATTTATATACATATATATATATAGATATATATATACATTTATTTACATACATATATATACATATATATACATATACACATTTATATACATACATATATATACATATATACATTTATATACATACACACACACACACACACATATACATATATATACATACATATATACATATATATACATACATATATACATTTATATACATACATGTATATATATATATATATATATATATACATACATATATACATATACATACATGTATATACATACATACATGTATATATACATACATGTATATATACATACATGTATATATATATATACATATATATACATACATATACATACATATATACATATATATATATACATACATATATACATATATATATACACATACATATATACGTATATATATATACATACATATACATACATATATACATATAGATATATACATACATATACATAGATATATACATACATATACATACATACATATATATACATATGTACATACATATACATATATACATACATATATACATACATATATTATACATACGTACACACACATATATATATATATATTTATATACGTACACACACATATATATATATTTATATACGTACACACATACATACATATATTTATATACATACATACATACATATATATATATATTTACATACTTACACACATATATATATATATATATTTATATACGTACACATATATATATATATATATATTTATATATACATATATATATATATATTTATCGATACATATATATATATATATTTATATACGTACACATATATATATATATTTATATATACACATATATATATATATATATATTTATATACGTACACATATATATATATATATATATTTATATACGTACATATATATATATATATTTATATACGTACACATATACATATTTATATACGTACATATATATATACATATATATTTATATACGTGCACATATATATATATATATATATATATATATACGTACATATATATATATATATATATATTTATATACGTACATATATATATATATATTTATATACGTACACATATATATATATATTTATATTTATATACATATATATTACACATACATACATACATATATACATATTACACATACATATATTACACATACATATACTACACATATATACATACATTATACATACATATACTACACATATATACATACTTACATATATATATACTACACATATACATGCATAAATATATATATATACTATGCATATATATATATATACTACACATATATACATATATATACTGCACATATATATATATATACTGCACATATATACATATACTACACATACATATATATATACTACACATACATACATATACTACACATACATATATATATACTACACATACATACTTACATATATATATATATACTACACATATATACATACATACTTACATATATATATACTACACATATATACATACATGCTTACATATATATACTACACATATATACATACATACTTACATATATATATATACTACACATATATACACATACATACTTACATATATATATATACGACACATATATACATACATACTTACATATATATATATATATACGACACATATATACATACATACTTACATATATATATATATACGACACATATATACATACATACTTACATATATATATATATATACGACACATATATACATACATACTTACATATATATATATATACGACACATATATACATACATACTTACATATATATATATATACGACACATATATACATACATACTTACATATATATATATATACGACACATATATACATACATACTTACATATATATATATATACGACACATATATACATACATACTTACATATATATATATATATATACTACATATATAGACATACATACTTACATATACATATATACTACACATATACATACACACATATATATATATACACATATATACATACATACTTATATATATATATACTACACATATATACATACATACTTACATATACATATATACTACACATATACATACACACATATATATATACACATATATACATACATACTTATATATATATATACTACACATATATACATACATACTTACATATATATATATACATACATACTTACATATATATTACACATACATATATATATATATTATATATACATTACACACAAATACATATATATATTATATATACATTACACATACATACATATATATATATTATATATACATTACACATACATACATATATATATATTATATATGCATTACACATACATACATATATATATATTACACATACATACATATATATATATATTATATACGTATACACATATATTATATATTACACATACATACATATATATATTATATATTACATACATACATATATTATATATTACACATACATACATATATTATATATTACACATACATACATATATTATATATTACATACATACATATATTATATATTACACATACATATCTATATTATATATTACACATACATACATATATTACACATACATAGATATACATATATATTACACATACATACATATATATATATATTATATATACATTACACATATATTATATATTACACATACATACATATATATATTATATATTACACATACATACATATATATATTATATATTACACATACATACATATATTATATATTACACATACATACATATATTATATATTACATACATACATATATTATATATTACACATACATATCTATATTATATATTACACATACATACATATATTACACATACATAGATATACATATATATTACACATACATACATATATATATTATATATTACACATAGACATACATATATATTATATATTACACATAGACATACATATATATATTTATTATATATTTATTACACATACATACATATATATATTTATTACACATACATACATATATATTACACATACATACATATATATTACACATACATATATATATATTACACATACATACATATATATATATTACACATACATACATATATATATATTACACATACATACATATATATATATATTACATACATACATATATATATATATTACACATACATACATATATATATATATTACACATACATACATATATATATATATTACACATACATACATATATATATATTACACATACATACATATATATATATATATATATATTACACATATACATATCTATTATATATATATATTACACATACATATTTATATTTTACATATATATTACACATACATATTTATATTTTACATATATATTACACATACATAGATATTTATATATTATATATATTACACATACATAGATATTTATATATTATATATATTACACATACATACATATCTATTATATATATATTACACATACATACATATTTTACATATATATTACACATACATACATATTATATATTTTACATATATATTACACATACATACATATTATATATATATATATATTACACATACATACATATTATATATATATATATATATATTACACATACATACATATTATATATATATATATATATTACACATACATACATATTATATATATATATATATATTACACATACATACATATTATATATATATATATATATATTACACATACATACATGTTATATATATATTACACATACATACATATTATATATATATTACACATACATACATATTATATATAGTACACATACATACATATTATATATTACACATACATACATATTATATATATATTACACATACATACATATTATATATATATTACACATACATACATATTATATATTACATACATACATATTATATATTACACATACATACATATTATATATATATTACACATACATACATATTATATATATATTACATACATACATATATATATATTACACATACATACATATATATATATTACATACATACATATTATATATATATTACACATACATACATATTATATATATACATTACACATACATACATATTATATATATACATTACACATACATATTATATATATACATTACACATACATACATATTATATATATATACATTACATACATACATATTATATATATACATTACACATACATACATATTATATATATACATTACACACACATATATATTACACATACATACATATACATACATTACACATACATATACATACATATATATATATTACACATACATATACATACATATATATATATTACATACATATACATACATATATATATATATATATTACACATACATATACATACATATATATATATATATTACACATACATATACATACATATATATATATTACACATACATATACATACATATATATATATTACACATACATATACATACATATATATATATTACACATACATATATACATACATATATATATATTACACATACATATACATACATATATATATATTACATACATATACATACATATATATACATACGTGCATATATATATTACACATACATATATACATACATGTATATATATATATATGTATATATATTTCACATACATATATACATACGTATATATATATATTACACATACATATACATATATATATGTATTACACATACATACATATATGTATGTATTACACATACATACATATATGTATGTATTACATACATAATTATGTATTACAATACATACATATATGTATGTATTACACATACATACATATATGTATTAGACATACATACATACGTGTATATATTACACATACATACATACGTGTATATATACATTATGCATACATATATACATACGTGTATCTATATATATACATACATATGTATTACACATACATATATGCATACGTATATGTATTACACATACATACGTATATGTATTACGCATACATACATGTATTACGCATACATACATATACATACATATATGTATTACACATACATACATATATGTATTACACATACATACATATACATATGTATTACACATACATACATATACATATGTATTACACATACATACACATACATATGTATTACACATACATACACATACATATGTATTACACATACATATATGTATTACACATACATACATACACATACATATGTATTACATATACACATACATATATGTATTACACATACATATATGTATTACACATACATACATACACATACATATATGTATTACACATACATACATACACATACATATATGTATTACACATACATACACATACATATATGTATTACACATACATACATACACATACATATATGTATTACACATACATACACATACATATATGTATTACACATACATACATACACATACATATATGTATTACACATACATACATATACATATTACACATACATGTATATGTATATATATTACACATACATACAAATGAAATGAACAGATTTAATATGGTTAGACTCCATCTTCATACTATTAGCTGTCATAATTCAAGTTGATAGAGTAGATACCATTTTATGACAGGCTTCCAAAGGCAAAATAGAAGCAAAGTTCAAGTCATGTCAAGAGCTCATTTCTTTATGTAGAATTATCACTGGAGTAGTTAAATAAATTAAAATTTTAACTGAAAGAAATAGTACAAATTAATAATCTTATTGGTCAATCCTAAACTAGCAAAATTTGAAATGGTCATATGGTACTAAAACCTATGAACTTAATGCTCTAAAAATGTATACCAAGATTTATATATTGCTCAAAAAACTGCAATGTTTTATAAACAGCAACAATTTAACAGAAGCAAAGGAAAATAGAGCCACAAAAACACTCAGATACTTTTATAGAATTACGACACAATTATAATAAGCTGAAGGCTGTAGTCATTTTTTTTGTTATTTTTTTTTTAAGCTTTAAGCTTCATTAATAGAAAAGTATATTGTTTGTAAAGAGCAGTGAACCAAATAAAGACAACAGAAACAGCCTGTAGCAGCAGCTGTGGTAGTGAAAAGTGATAAGATAATCAAGATTTGACAAATAAATGAAGCCAGCCAACAGGTATATTTTTCTGTGAAAAGAATTCAGAGATAAGAGATAAATAGCAAGAAATTTACTGCTCAACAAAACAGAGACTAGACCCAACCAAATGATGATATAGCACCACCCCACATACGAGTGGGTGCTGAAAAGTTCTTACCAGAAGCCCCTTTCAAAAAAAAAAAAAAAAAAAAAAGATTCTGATGTTTGGTTAGTTGGTCATGTTTTGGGGACCTGAGAACTTTTTAGCACCCCCTTGTGTGTTTGAATGTGTGTAAGCAGATTACAAAAAAAGGCTTTAATTTTACATGGTCTTTATAAAAAAATAATTTTATCTCACATGTACAAGGTCTGTCCAGAACATATTAAGCCACTGGCTATTGTGAGTATCTCAATAATTGGTTATGCAACCTTGATGTATCTTGGCAACTAACGGTAAATATACAGGAACAGGTACACTCCTCATGTTTGATTACTTGAATGAGGTGGGGTCACCAAGTAAGTTTGCATAACTGTTGCATTCAGAACTAAAAAAAAGTAGGGCACTTTTTTGGGGAAGGGGATAACATATGACAGTTTTTTTTATTTATTTTTTTTTTTTTAAATATCAACATAAGCCAGGTTTGCATTTCATTTTGAGAAATGGAACAAATACTAAGATTAGTGTGTAAGGTCCCAAAGATAATACTTTAAATAAACTAAGGCACCATTGCTCTAGGTTGTTTTTTTTTTATTAACATTAAAAAGATACTTTCCAGACAGACCTCAGAGATAGGCATTGAGGCCATCTTGAATCAGTTTACATTTGTTTACATTACAATACACTTTCAGAGCAGAGATGATTATTTGCAAGAAATCATAAAATTGTGTATATAAAGCTTGATTTGGCTTTGTTTAAACAGTGAAATTACTTGTGATCAAGCAGTTAAGACACATCATATCAATTAATGACTTCCCCTAGGTTTGAATTCTGCCAAATGACACACATTTTCCTAACAAAATTTCTCAAATATTCAGACTAGTAAAGTTAGATATATAAATATACTGTTTAATTAAAAACAGAATATCTACTCAAATACAAGTATCAATTAAAAATAATGTTCCAACAAATAAATTAAATATGTTGGTTGTAAATTTCATTTTGTTATTCTCCAAAACATCCCCTTCTCTTGCATCCCTCTCTCTATATATATATATGAATTTGCAGCTAATTCTGAGTTAATTTAAATTCTGAAATGAAATCTAAATTGCAGCACATTACCCAAGAAAAAACAGACTGAAAAAGATAGCAAAAATAATACATATTAATTGAAAAAGGAGTTTTTTCGAATTGTATATCATATTAAGCATCATAGAAATTAAGTAAATCTAAAGGTCTTATTATAAAAAAAGATATCACTCTGGAATTCTCTATCTCATAGAGGGCTAAATTTACCTACTACACAATATGAGGATGTGCCAAAAAGATTTAAACTTGACCCACTTTTCAATTCTGATCTAACATCAGAATTTTTTCCAAAGGTTTTTAAGGTTAGACTTTTCACCCTTCATTCCAATGTGTGTGTGTGTGTGTGTTTTCAAATTTTCAAATATTGCACATCTAGCACAAAATTGTGGACAAATTGTCTTGAGTCCATATTCTGTTCTATTTCTGTTTAGATACTTTCAACTGTCTCAGCTAAGATAAAGAGATAAATGCTGTTAGTATCCTGGCTAAAAAATTTTTTAGTTACATCTTACCATATTTCTTAATGCTATATATAAAACTAAAATATACATATATTCTATAAGTAATCCCATGTGTAAAATGGTTTCACCAGAGAAACAAATGCATTTGATATTTTATACATATTTTAAAATGCCAGATTACATTTGTCCACACAAAACCATTGCAATGGTAAGATCTTTCCTAGTAAAAACAATAAGTCATTGCTTTCTTGTTTTGTTTTTTTAAAAAATCTATTTAATTTTTAATTTTGTTGCTTTTTATCACAATGTTCAGGTCATTTTTACATTTAATGAATTTTAAGTTAGCAGCACTAAACTGATGATAAAGAAGCAACCTCTGATGAGATATCTGAAACTTACTGCTTACTGAAATGTAGAATTAAAAAATGTCTGCAACATTGTGATAAAAAGCAACAAAATTTAATGGAGAAAAAAAAATAATAAAAATAAACATGACAATACTTCATTTAAGTAATTTGGACAACTTAAATCAATTTAAAAGTAATTTTGGTTATATATTCATTTAAAAATCAATGCAAACTATTATAGTATTACTTTGGTAGATTTGTAAATTTTTCTTTTGATTATTGGCAACACTCACTAAAAGGTTTATGATTATGTTCTAGAAACAACTTTCTTGTGTTATGTTTAATCCTGACAAAAGTAATTTTGTTATATAGCGAAAAAGTGTTCAAAGGTAAGCAAAGATGAAAATTGCACCAGGCATGTTTATAAACTTTCACAGGCAATACTAATGATGAGCGTAAACTTAAGAACATGTAAGGCAAAAGTTGAAATGATAAACAATAATCTGAAAGTTTCCATGAAATTGAGTAGATGAACCTATGATGTAAAAAAAAATAACAAGCAAGAAGAATTAAATGTTACCTTGATGCTATTCTAAATGAAGAAAAAAAGTCTAACTGAAAATTAATTAGTTAAATATTTTTCAAATTAATTGTGCCAAGTAACAAATTAAAAAAACATTTAATTCTCCTTGTGACAATAGCATAGTGGATTAATGCATTGTTTTGTGAATTTGGTGACAGTAATTCAAGTTCAATCCTTGAGCTGCATAGTAGAAACAGGGAGAGCAATAAGTATGCAGTACTTCATATGAACTAGACAAGTTATCCCTAGAGATAGAATGAAAACAACCTAACTCACAGATTAAGTAAAGGGTTCAGTTCAAAGTTTCCTGAAGGTTATGTGATTGACAAGAACCTGATGAAGACCAGAAGGTACACTGACTGAAATACTGTGATAACAACAAAGGCAAAGATGAGGTCAAAAGTCCACATGTAAATAACACCTTATATGAGACATCAAAGAAATTATCTCTAACAATTATTTTTGGACAAGTTTCATCCACTAAATATAACAAATCTTATTGAAGAGAAATAATGTCAGGATGTTTGGATATTAAACAAATGGCTTTTTTGGAGGCACTATGATGAATCTAATTCAAAAAGCCAGAATCAAGATAACACTATCAGTGAAGAGGGCATGAAATGACATCACTTATAAAATGACAATAAGAAATCTATGACAGGATTTTGCAAGTATGCTACTCTTCAATGCATAATGATTACTTCAACTATGATACTGTATTATTTTATATCTGTCACTTCATAAAAGTTACCCACCTCCAATAAAGTAAAATTAAATATTTAAAAAAAAATTCAATCTTGTTTGTTTGACTGAGAGTTTACAGATCAAAATCATCCATAGACCATTGCTGCATGGATCCATCAATCAAATTCGCTTAGATTGAGTAAATCTTTCTAGATCTTTGTTACAAAATAATCAATTACAATACTCTGCCTTCTCTATTGAGATGCTCTGGTGTGCAAAATAATCATGAATAAATAAATAAATGAAAATACCAATGAAAATTTACTAAAAGACTAGAAAATATATTTATGTAAAAGAAGATCTTATCAAGGAAGGAAGTAAAAAAAAAAAAGAAAAAAAAAAAGAGAAATGTAAGATAATGAATCTGAAATAGTTTTCAACCAATGTAGCATAAATTTACAAAGAAAACAATGAAATTTTGCCTTTAACAAAACAGAAAAATGGACTCGAGATTTGACATTTACTGACTTGATTTGCTCTTTACTATTAAAAGCATTTTCTCTCTATTTGAAACCTGTGCAGCATAGCAAGATGCTTTTGCTACCAATTATAGAAATTAAAACAATTAGTATAAAAAGTCATAAAGGTTGAATTCAAATATGCCAAACAGTATTATTTACTTTTAATCAAAAACTCATTTTTGCTAAATTTGTTCCTAAATGAAGGTTCTGAAAAATGCTGGTGTTGTTGTTGTTGTTGTTATTATTATTATTATTATAATCATTATTATAGTAAAAAAAATCAAAATAAAAAAATGCAAGAAAAAGATATTTTTAGAATTTACCTAATTATCATTCTCCACATTCCAACTAATAACAGAAATCTTCTCTCAATTCCTGGGAATTAAAGCATCTTTAGCAATCACACTTTCTATTTACTTTTTTTTTATTATGCCATTGTCCTTTCAGAACATTGCTAGTCACAGTTCTGTACAATTTTTTTTATTTTTTTTTTTTGTTAATTATCTGTGAATTACTGCCCATGACATCTTGGGTAAAATAACTGATTGGTTTTCTCTTGCTTTTCCTCAGTTTTCAATTCAGAATAATCCACCTCCTAGACTAGCTGCCATACAAGGGCTACAGAAGCTAATCTACCTTACTATTTAACCCCTAGCTGAAGGGATGGGTGCATGCCTTTTCCAAGGGTATTCATACAAAATTGAAAGCTACATAGGTAGTCAGAATGTGCATATTCTACTCCACTTTCTGTGCCAATAACCATTACACAGCCTACCTATCCATCCTCTCCTTGCTATTAAAGAATCTAATTTTTATCTGAGATCACTATAAGTGAAGACTGTAGCCAAACAGTTCCTTTAATTTAATGCTAATCATCAAAGAATAAACAGTAATGGAGTTTCAAAGTATCACAGGGTTTATCTACATGAAAAATAGAATCAATAAATCAAATGTTAATTATATTGAAGATTGCCAGTGCCCAAGAAACACAAATGCTCATGGGAAAGGCATGAATCCACGTCTATGCTGACCAGCCTTATCATCAAGCATCTTGAGAGGTGGGAAAAGTATCTCCTCAGTGGTATGTCATGCGAGCCGATTGAGAAGAAAGTATGTAAATGAGAACTTAAGTAAACCACTCACTTGTAAGTTTCGGCTAGTAGAGAATTGTCAACAACTTATTGTCAGACTTGACAAAGAAATATCTTGGAAAATATAAGGGAAGATATTTTTTTTCCAAGAAAATTTGCATTATTTTAAGAGAGCCATTTGTTCCCACAATGTGAAAATTTTCAGTTTTGTATTGTGAAAGCAAATTGCTCTTCTGGAGTCATCTTAAAATAATGCAAATTTTCTTGAAAAAAAAAAATCTTCCTTCATCCCTTCCAAGAAAATATTTCCATTTCAATTGTAAACAATTCTAGAAAAACCATTAAATACAAAATAAATAAATTTAAATAGATGATAATAAAAATAAACAGCTTTTTGTTAAATACATTTTAATGACTTATCCAATAATGAAAATTAATTTTAAAAAGCAATGGCTTCAGAAAAAGAATACACAAAATAATGATTAATTTCTAACTGAACTGAATGAAGAAACAAAGATCAAACAAGATATTTACACATATGAATGCTTACAATCAAATGATGTAAAATAGGTCTTAAATATTTTAATTACAAAAGTATTTAAAAAGAAATAACTTTCAAAATAAACCATGTTTAAGGAGAAAAATCATTTTCATAAAAAAAATGTTACAAAATAAGAATAAAATAAATACTACTAATTCTCGACTAAAAGTTTCAAGACTTTGAATTCCGAACCATAGAGAAAGGAACAGGGAACACTCCCAAGAATGCATAGCAATTCATAAATAAAGAAATCTGTGGAGAGCCATGATTGCCTACATCCTGAAAGGACATGGCATTAAAAACACAAAAAAATTATTTCTAACAAGCAAACAACCAGACAAACATTTGATACTGATATAGAAAGTTAAACTTGTAGTTAAGGTCACAAAAGCAATTAAAGAACGAAAAAGGTGAATCATACAAATTCTTGGAGTTTAGATTTCATTGTAAAAGATATTGAAACAAAAAAGATTTATGAAGCAAGACTATAGCAAAAATAAATAAATAAAAATGTCCAGGCAGGCTAGAAGATTGTGTCATCTTGAATAGAGAGATGTGTCAAATTATCCTTTGGCAGGGACAATATTTGCAATTCATCATTATAAGAATAGTATGTATGAAACTTACAATAAATACTTTCTTTCTCCCCCCCCCTCACTGCCAAAAAAAAAAAAAAAGTGAGGTGATCATGGCTCTTCAGATTCTGTTTCTATGTTATCTGTAAATTAGTTGAACTTTTGGGGGGAAAAAACAGTAGAATAGTTTTTCCCCTTGCCTACTCCATAGTTCAAGATGATGAATAGTGTTCTTCCGAGACTGTCTGTAACTCAAGGCTAGAGAGACCATTTTCACCTACTATTTAACCCATAGCTGATGAAAAGAACATGAATCATGCCTGTCTCAAGGTCATGAACATGAATTGAATGTAACAATCTGTACAAGAATTTTGACTTTGTTGGAACTAAAGGATACAGCTCATGTCCATTCTTTTGAAATATTTCACTTGTAATAATGTGCCACTAAGCCTATTACTAACGTTTTTAATTGTTTCTAAAGAGAGAAAAAATCTATACATTTTTAGCTTTATTTTCTACAATTGTCAGAATTAAATGTAAACCCAAAATGAAAATGGAAGAATAAAAGACTTTAAATATACCTCAGGTTAAATTTCATAATTTAGCCAAAAATAGGGACGTGTTAACATGAATAGTCAGAAGCAAAAATAGAATTTTTGGAATGTTAGGGAACTAAATTATATACAAAGAAAGTCCAAGGTTTCTAAGTGTAAAATATTAATGTCAAAATGTTTAGTTTTAGAAAGATGAAGATGGAATAAACACTCAAATAACACAAAGTGATTATTGCTACAACTCTTAATTTCTCCAAATGTATTAAATTTCATTACTTGACACACAACTACAATAAACCTCAAAAAATATTTCTTAGAATTCTCAGTGCCACAATCATCTATAGTATTTCAGTTTTGTTATACAAGTTGATATTTTCACAATAAAATATAATTTTGCATGTGAGTTATCAAGTAATGCCCAGCCAACATCTCATAATGGATTATTTAATTTTGATCAAAGAAAAAAAGAAAGGAAAAATAGAGAAGCTAATAACTTTAGAGAAATGGAAAAAAAACTTTTCATTTGTATTCTATTACAATTTTAAATAATGACCTGCATTCATAATTATGAGTGGTATTGTAATATTTTGCTAAAGTTGTTAAGTTCAGATATTGAAAGATACAATAGCAAAATTTCCACAGGTATTTTATAGTTGCAAAGACTTTATTTGTTATAAACAAAACATACAGGAGTTATAAAATGACTTCAAAGTGCCAGCTAATACTCTTAAGCACCACAAAATTAAGCACGTGCCATCAACATGGCTGATGCTAGTACCCAGGAGAACAACACACTGTGCCTCCTTGGAGTCACTCTTAAACAACCTCAAATAGAATGACTACATCAAATCTAAAGATGCATGCGAGGAAGATTTTGGTCACTGTGTCAAGCCAGAAGGTTTTTTCTCATCAGAATGCATTTTGCCCGTTTATAAATCTACTACCATTGATCCACGCATTGAATACTGTTACCATATCTGGCTGTGCGTTTCTGCTATTCATCTTGAGGTCCTAATCAAAATTCAAAGGAGGATCTGCAATATAATTGACCCTGACTTGGCAGCCCGCTTTCAGTTAATTTTTCACTGACATGATATGCCCCCACCAGTCTTTACAAATATATTCATGCAACTGCTCTGAGTTTTCCCTAACAACATGTATTTACATGTGTTACTAGATTGGCATCAAGGTTCGACCTTTTTACCATCAAAATAGTTAAATGTAACATCTTCGACTCTAACAGTTTCTTTTCTTGCAGTTTGCATTTATGGAACTACCTTCCGTTTGCTTGTTTCCCTGATAGCTATAATCTCCAAAAGTTTAAATGCAATGTCAATTACCATCTTTTACCTCCTTCATTCCCATCCATGTTTTATCCTTTCTTCAACACCTTTTATATTTTGTTTTATCTCTCACTATAACCCCCTCTGCACCAGTGGTGGTACTGTCTTGTATAGCATGAAATGATTACAAAAAAGAAAATGAAAAGAAACATAAGTTGGTTTAAAAAAAATGTAACCAAATAAAAACTGATTTCTCAACAAAAATTTCAATTCTTACAGTAGAGCATGGTTTTTATTGATCTTTTGGTTGGGCTGGAGATTGGGCCTTTCATCGAAATAACCAACCAAAATGACTTTGAAAACAAGAGCAGGAAAACAATAATTTTCAACTAGTTGCTATTAATGAAGTTGGTAAAATTTTGCAGACATATCTATGAGCACTGTATCATGTGAGTTTGGACTTACAACTATTTTTTATTTAAAAAAAAGTAAGTAATAACTCATTTTGGGAGTGTCATGTTTTATTATGTAAACAAAAGGCAACATAAAATTTTACTTATAAATGAGTGGGCCCATGCCATAAAAAAATGACATCAAAATATTTATATTGATAAGCTGTCTAAAATGACCGCAACATATATATTGATGTACCTACTATTGAGTATTTTACATTAAGACATAAGAACAAAATAATCCAAACCACTATATATATATATATACATACAATGGTCTTTATTATAGTAGAGAAGATGATACAAGCCAAAGAAACATATTGGATTAACACAACCAAATCAGTCAGTCAGTTAAGTGCCATACGTGATAGACAAAAGAGACATAACTGACTGAGCAGAATATTTTTCTGCAGTAAGTTACCATTATTTTCTATGGTAGTCAAGTTGCTAACCAAGGTTATAGATACCAATCTGTCCTGCTATTTAACCAATAGCAGGAGGGAGAGTGATGGATTAATACCTTTTCCAGAGTATTTGTGTGTAAGTAAATGCAACGAATTCAACTGAAATTCAAACGTGGCTCTCCAATTTCTTGTTCCAAGTTGATATTTACAGCACATATCCAATATTTCAAATACCTGATTATTTTTGTTTTATTCTACATGTTAATAAGGGCACCTTGATATTCTATAAGTTTGATTAGTTTCCTAACCATTGACTTTGTTACCTTTTCTACTGTTTCAATTTTTAATATGACTTGCAGAAGTTGCTATTGGTCTAAAAAGAAATGTTTTTTTGCTTATGAATATTGTTTTCCATTTTCATCTCTTTTAATGATGAACCATAAATTCTCTGAAGAAACAAAGGACACTTTCATGAATTTGATGTCTTTGAAACTAGTTTGACTTGCACAATAAAACCTGACACTGTACACTCTTTTACAACATTTCAATTGAGAAAATTCTTCATTAGGTTCTATCAACTGAAATATCAAAATCCACCACAGAGCAAAGATTGTTTTTTTATATTTCACTGGAAATTATGCCCATAGTTTAGACCTGAAACACATTACTGCATTCAAGCTGTTTAAAAGTAATTCATTTTCAAAACATCTACACATTCTACAGATCTTTTGAACCAATCTATACTTTTCATCACAATTCAAGGACAGGAAAAAATGTCAGTTAACTATAATAACAATATTAAAGTATACCCTTGTCCATTATAATTCAGTAGTAAGCTTTTAACTTTCATTATTTTTAAAATTTCAAGATTTCTTTGTTTTTTTTGTTTTGTTTTTTTAATAAATAAATCCATGTATTTCTTTTTGGTGTTAATATGAATACTGTATCTCAC
This sequence comes from Ascarosepion bandense, assembly GCA_037127315.1. Taxonomy (NCBI): domain Eukaryota; kingdom Metazoa; phylum Mollusca; class Cephalopoda; order Sepiida; family Sepiidae; genus Ascarosepion; species Ascarosepion bandense. Next base: position 662,705 of record JBBBDQ010001272.1, on the reverse strand, counting down.
ACCATACAACATTCACCTAATACATACTTTCTCTTCACTTTTTTTTTATTAATATATTTTTCTTAACTTTTTTTTAATTTTTTTATTAATATTTTAACATTATTCTGATTTGTTATCACAATTCTTTATAATCATATATATTTAATCATAAGTTTATTTTAGGCTAGTTTTCCCAATAAGGGTGTTTAGATGTTAATTTAATACTTAATCAGGATGATTTGGAAGGAGAATTTATTAAAAGAAGTGTATTTTATATGGCAGAAAAGATGGTCATTATATTGTTTGCTTTCATGTGCTGACTAATAATCCAAATGAATTATTTATCTGGTATTATCTCTGTGCATTTTGATTTATTTCAAAGGCATCAATAAAAGAGAAGCTCTTTGGTTAAAACTTTCAAAAAGATCAATCATTATGTTTTGAATGTTGCTAGCAGTTAAATTCCTCAACAGCAGAATGCATTTTCTGTATACATAAATCCATTTTCTTCCAAATGCCTGGTATGCTGATCTTAAACCAACATCATTTAATGTTAATATTAAGATGTTCAATATTCAATCAACATACAGGGAGAGGAGGGGGTCAATCTCCACCCTCTCTTGATTTGTTTCATTCAATTCAGAAATGTTCATAAAGCAGCAAAGAGATAATTAACCTTTAACATTGATAATGGCACTTGTCAATCAGGTCAGTTAGTAGAATGGAAGTCAGAGATCTTTATTGACTTACTCTAGGTTGGGAGGGGAGGTTTAGAAAATCATTTAAAGGGCTAAAATGTACAAAATTAACAGGAAGTTTTTAATAAATTTATGGCATTTCCTTATAAAATAAACAACGCTGCCCTATTTTAGGCAACTAGGGAGTAACAATATTTCATTTGAGGGCAAATAGGAGTTTTAACTTGGATAAAATTTAATATAATCATATTAAGTATGATTTTATCAATACATACAAATAAATCAAGCCAAGGCAAGAATATTTATACCTATTGTAGAAGAGTTTGGCTCTTTCCACCATTTTAATTTGCATAAATATGTTGATATGATTTAGTTACAATCAAAGAAAATCAATAAAATGAAGTTTTCCAATTTAAGTGAACAAAGCAGCAATTGAATTTTGGTATACTATATGCTATTAGGTCATTCACAATGTTGCTAGCAACTAGATCAATCTTTGATTTTAATGAATATCTGAATATAAGTGAATTCTAAATAACCATACACTGAGAATGTCATTGAAATACTTGGAAGAGCTAGTTAGTAAATTCCACTTATTATAACAAGCTGAATTTTATGCATTTCTAAAAACATTTTTGCTCAGCTAAAAATGTTATGAAATATTTTTCTGATTTGATATAGACACAAATATAAAATGAAATGTACATCCATATTTGAGGAGGTGCTGAAAATTTCTTGGCATGATTCACTTCTCAAAATGTACCAAAATAAAGAAACATCAGATTATTTATATTTGAATAGCTTCTTATTTGGGCTGAGAACTTTCCAGCACTCATTTCTGTGAATTTAATACTTTTCACAGAGTACACAGATATTGTACACTGACATCTTGAATGATACTTTGATCTGAAGCAAAATGCACAGATATAACAATCAAAATGCTAATTCATATGTAAATAATCCAGTATTTTTTACTAGGTACTATGCTAGTGTGTGTGTGTGTGTGTACTATATATATATATATATATATATATATATATATATATATAGTGAGAGAGAGAGAGACTGTGATAGGTGCACATGCTGCATTTCTGATGGATAAAAATTCTAAAGGATGATATAACTTTCTCATCTGTGCATCCCACAGACACAACATCAACTCATAACAGTTGTGACATAGTAAAATGAATTCGTTGTTGGTTGATACTAACAACATTTTGTACTTTTATTGCTAATATACTTTTTAAAACCAGAAATACAAAAGGTTTTAAAAGTGGAGATATTTGTATCTAAAATTCTGTTCACTGTTCAATATCTAACATGGTTCAAAAAAGGTCTTCAGACAAAAGAAATTTTCTACTACAAGTTGGTACAGACTGAGACCATTATTTTTGTAATTTTAAATAATATACTGCATTAATCACTTGATGTTATTCTTTCAAATACCATTTACTAGTTCTGCTTTTCTTTCATTTTACTTCTTTCATTGGGTCTGCATGTGTGGGTGACATAAAATAGACAGAAATGTCAAATTACCAGACACTTTCTTGGTTCATTTTTTTTAAATTAATTTTTTTATTTAATTTTAAAAAAACTTTTGTTCTATCAATTTAAAAAAACAACTTTGTTCTGTCATTATTCTCAAAAAATATAGTTTCTTAATTGAATTGTGATTAAGTATAAATACTGTTTTTGTATTGATTTATTAATTAAAAAATAAAAAAAAAACAGTGTTCTGTAAATTTAAGTGGGTTGGTATGATTAAAATTGTTTAAAAAAAAAAAATCAAACTTAGTCTGTAGCCTTGCAGTTTAATACAACAATTGTCCATAATACATCACTAAATAAATCAATTAATAAAACAACAAACGTTAGACAAAATTTGACTTTATTCATCAACATAGTCTTCTTCTATGGTGATACACTGATTCCAACACTTCTCTAACAATTTGATGCTACTTTTGTAAAAGAATTTGTCTTTAGACTCAAAATATGCATCAGTTTCCGATATCGCTTCTTCATTGGAGCCAAATCTCTTTCCCTGGAGCATTCTTTTGAGGTCTGCAAACAGCTAGTAGTCACTGGGGGCCAAATCTGGAGAATAGGGTGGATGCAAAAGAAATTCGAAGTGCAATTCATTTATCTTGCCATTTCTGAATTGTCAACACATTGTTGCTTTTTGATCGACTGTGAGCAAATGCAGTACCCACTTTGAACACAGTTTTCTCATTGACAAATGTTCATGCAAAATGTTGAATACACTGTCTTCTGATATGTTCAACTCCTCTGCTATCTCATGCAACTTCAAGTTACTATCAGCCAAAACGAGTTTGTGGAGTTTTTTGTTTTCCGGGACAACTGCCAATTTTGACAACATGAACATTCAGCATCATTTGTGTCTGTATGACCACGTTTAAAGTCAGCATACCACCTCTTAGCCGTAGTACTTGAAAATAAAACTCATTTCTAATTTATAATAAGCTTTTCCTAAATTTGCACATTAGAGAACATTTTTTAAATCAATACTTTATTATAATTGAAATTCCTACCAAATATCTCGATTATTAAAATTTTTCAGTTGGTTTTAATTTTAACCTTGCTAGCAATATTGAAAAAATTATAAACTTCATGAAATGTTTCATGATGAGAAATAAAAATCAAGTTGCTTTCACAAATATTTAGTGCTAAAGATATATTAGGAAGTGTAACTTACTAATTGAAAGTGAAATAGGATTTTGTCACTAAGTTTAGGAAACTATATGTCAAATAAACATTGCTACAGCAACCAATTAACAAAGAGGAACACAAATATATTTGAAAATGATTCTTTTCATAATAGCATAATGAAACAATAAGTAGATAGATACAATACAGGTGTCATTTTCAACAGTAACAATCCTTAACATCTGTACAGCAAAACAATAATAAAAAAAATCCTACTATAAACTCAACTAAACAGAGAAAAGGTTTAGCTCAGGAAAAATTAAAATAAACTTCAGGAGTTGGTCAACTCTAACACTTCTAGGTGACATGGACATACTTTACTCTCAAAAAAGGTCAAAAATGGTGATTCAAGCAAATATTTAGTTTTATATAAATAACCAACATACTTCAATGAGTAAATAGGAAATCAAATGTAAATAGTGTATTAAAAAAGAGGATTTAATGAATATAAGAGAGAGAAGTGTTAGCAAAATCCATTTTCTTGTATTTTCAGTTTTTTTCTTGTGTTTCTGAGTCATCAGTTTTATTGCAATAACAATCTGTTTAGGAAGATATATTGCAATTGGGTCTCAACCATCATATTTAGTACCTCTATGAACTATTTAACGGTCTACGGTAGTACCTTTATCATTTTCTTCTTCTAGTAATAGTAGTAGTGTTGTTGCATCTGCTGCTTATTGATGGCTCTTACTGAAGATAAAGTGATAGCTAATCTCCTCAGTGCCCTAACCTGTTCTCAGTATTGTTTGATTCTTTTTCAGACTTATCATTGAGCAGTGGGAAGGGCTGCTGCTATAAAAGCAAAATGATAACTAAAGGGACTAAAGTTCCTTTCAAGATGCTACGTTGAGAAGATCAGTAACTGCAAAACAACCAAGAAGGAAAGTGACTTCAAAACAAGAACAAAACTTGTCAACCATAGCAAATCTTATTATCATTACTAATTTTTTCTCCTTCCCCTAAATTCTATTGTTGCCTTGTATTGCAGAAAAGTATTTAACTTGGAAAAAATAACAGGTTTCATAATGCTAGTAGCATAATAGTGATGATCTGTTTATTATTTTCAGCTAATTGAATTTTAGGCAGGATTTTTTTTAATTGTATCACTTTACATTCAGACTTGGAAACTCAGCTGATATACTTACAATGTTTCAGTCATTGTAGCTTCTTGCCTTTTTCAGATATCTGTTGTACTGCTCAGAATTAAAAACTAAACTCTTTATTCAATCCACAGGAGCAGATTGTTCTCATTCTGTTTTCCATGCTTAGGGAAAATCTTATCAGTGAATATTTTTTAAAATCAATTTGGCTTCTTTTGTTGTTGGTCTGTTTCTTCTACTGGAACAAGAGTAACTTTCCTGCACTACACAATCCAAGGATTAAAACTTACAAGTACTAGAGAAACTGATAAAGCAATACTTTAATCCAACTAATCAATGTGTTTCTTCAGTGGTGAAATTAACCTTTTAATTAAACCTCTTTTTGCAACATTCTTAAACGTCTTTTTTTTTTTCTTGCAAATGTTTTCAATGTCTTTTCTCATTGTTCTATGATCACTGTAAAACTTTTTTGCAATTACCAAAGCGGTGTCCCCCTAACCACCACTCAATAACATCATATCTTGCTTATCTTTTGAGGTTACAACTTTCTTATGAGTCATAGCAACCTTTATGGATGAGAAATTAAAAGCTGAATATCAATAACTAAGTCTGTTTACATTATTTACATTGTTGCCCTAATCTTTATTGTCATATTCACGTTGTTTCAGCTGTTGTACACTGGAATTTTGAGCGAAACCTTTTCAAATTGTTTCCATATTTTTTATATATCAAGTCCGTACCAATCATTCAATATCTGTCAATATTTCTGACATGAGGTATTTACACTGTTTACATTATTCAGACTGTTATCCTCATTTTATTGTCATATTCATTATGTTTTCGCTGTTGTATGTTCCAGCCTTCTTTAGGTGAAGAAATTCCAACATATATTACCTTAAAAGGGCCAGAGGATGCAACGACCAAAATATTGTGAATATGATGATAAAGATGAGGACAGAAGTCTGAAGCGTGTAAATAGTTACAATACCTCATTTCAGAACTATAGACAAACTAAATCTGAACTCAGGTGGTAGAAATTTTGAGGAAGTGTTCTTCTCCTTTAATCATATAACAAGAATCTCAGTTTACTGAATCCATCAATACTTAGTCAAACTAATTCTATATTAAGATTCAGATAATTCTCTTTCTGAACAGGAGTTTCTTTATTTTTTTTATTTTTTTATTTTTTTTTTCATATTCTATGTTAGGATGGTTGTATATCACCAAAATGACCAAGTTTTAACTAGATAATTCAATACAAACAGGATATCGTGTTTAGAAACATCTGCCCTATCAAAACATGTTCAATCAATAATCATTCAAATTCAGACATATAATTGTCTAATAAACTACATGTACTTAGTTTTGGTTCAAGCCAATATCAAGGTCAGTAAAAGGTTAAGCATGAGATCACAATTAGATTCTTATTGTAAGAATGTCAAAACATGGGTCTTATTCTTGTTAAACCTCTCTATATATTTTGTCAGGTGATTAGCACCTGCAAACAAGGTTCAATATTAAAACCAGAAAGTAGTAGCCAATGATGATCTAATCAAAACACAAGCTTAATAACAATGTATGACTTCAGTTGTGATGATAACAGAAATGATAAGAGAAAGGCGGGAGCAGAGTTTATTTCTCTTTCTTTCTGAGAAAACAGCTCACGTGTCTATTTGTAAAGGTATGGAATATATATACAGACATCACTAAAATAGCTCACTTGCATAACTATACTAGTATAGAATATAGGAAAAACTACTAAAAAGTTGTAAGTTTAAAAATATATTTTTTGACAGTATTTATTTCTATTATTATATATATATATTTGATATTTCAGACCGGCCTCGCCTTTCATCAGATGAAAGGCGAGGCCGGTCTGAAATATCAAATATATATATATAATAATAGAAATAAATAAATACTGTCAAAAAAATACATTTTTAAACTTACAACTTTTCCGTAGTTTTTCATATACATATTAAGACAGTATACGTGGATCATCATTATGCAGTATGGAATGTATATATATCTCATATATATAAGATATGTATATATAAGAGCCGAGTTCGAATTCCAGCTGAATTCATTGCATTCACTTACGCGTAAATACCCTTAGGAAAGGTATTAATCTGTCTATTCCTTCCAGTTATGGGTTAAATAACAGGACAGATTGGGTTCTATAGCCTTGGTCGGCAACCAGTCTACCACAGAAAGCAATGGCAACCTACTGCAGGATAATCTTCTGCCCAGTCAGTCATGTCTCTGTCAAGACATGATCGCCCAAGCACATATCACGTATGGCACTCAACTGACTGATATATAAGATAGTAATATAATAGATATAAGATATGTATATATAAGATAGTACTGAAACATAACAGCTTTTGTGTTGCAGTAAACTTTGTTTTTATTATAAGCTTATAATAAAAATATTACCATATATATGGAGAGAGAGAGAGATCATTAAAATAGCTCAATTTATAAAGGTACAGAATAAGCTATCATCTTTGATATGCAGTGTCCCTTCAGTATGTTGGTAATCATGGCTCACCATAATTTCCTGTCTTTTGTAGCTCTTAATAAATTTTATCTTTTTGTTATCTCTCTAAAGCCCTGCTCAACCATCTTTTTACTCATACTCTCTAGGTAGATTATGAATTGTTTTTTTCTGATCCTTTTGCCTTAAATCTGTCCTGGGGGTATCAAATTTTCCAGGCCCCTTTTTATTCATGATGTGGCCAGATAAATTTCAACTGTCTCTTTTTGGTGTTAAGTACAAGTATATTTTTTGTTCCCACTTTCTATAAAACTTTGTTGTTGCTCACATGTTGTGCCCATGGTATTCAAAACATCCTTCTGTTGAAGTACATTTCTGTTGCTTCGAGTCTCCTCTTCATATGTAAGGAGATTGTTTAGCATTCACTACCACGTAGAAGGACTGACATTACACAACAGTTCAGTACTATTTTTTTTTCTTTCTAATGAATGACATCATTAATCATTTGCATAACTATACAGGTACGGAATGTGTGTGTGTGTGTGTGTGTGTGTGCATATATATATATTTAAAATTCATTTTGATTAGATGATTCAGAAATAACTGTGTCTTGCAGAATGAAAAATATTTTTATAGGTAAATTTTTGCATATTACTTGTCATTTTCAGTTAAAAATATGCTTCCTCAAGTTTAATAATTTCAGTAGATTTTAAGAATAATCAGAAAATATATGAATAAAATTATTAGTTGTACTGAAGACGAAAATCCTACTTAATCTATTGCCAATATTAAGAACAATGTTAAGACAAATGGCATTCAACATTTTATTAAGAGGGATTTAATTGTATAACAAAAAGTATATTGGGTAAATTTTAGAAATTGTGAAAAAGAAAGACATCAATAATCATCAATTTCAAAAGAAGTAATCATCTGTAAACTTTAGGAAAAAAACAAAACAAATACAGGATCTTCAAGGTTAACAGAAAAAAAAAACATGAATCTTTGGAAGAGCTTCTGAAACCAGTTAAAAAAAAATATGCATGATATATATAAATGTTAATTCAAACCGATCCCAATAAAGAGAAACAAACCCATCTCAATTTTATATCAATTAAAACCCATCCCCTATTTAAAGTATTTGAAGATGGAAATAAAATTATTTTAAATCCTAATGATTCTAAGCCTTTGTTTCTTGTCATGGCTGACATTTTAAAAAGGATTTTGTACCACAGTATATACAAATAATGGTTATCATTAAAACTATTGATAGTCATATATTCAATGATCAGTGATGAGCTTCCTTTAAAACAATACCAACAAATGCATTAAATAAGATATAGATGGAACCAAAAATAAAAACAAGAAATAATGATAAAAAAGAAAAATTGGTGTCATGTCAATTGAAATGAGCTCATTGTAAAGCGATGGCAGTCAGTCAGATCATTTGGTTTGGAAAGTATACAAAAGAGAGAGCAAAAAAATAGTCAAATTTAACCCACCATGCCAGCTCAATATACTTTCTGGGTTTGTTTACATATCAAGGTTAGTAATTTTTTCTAATTAACTGCCTCTATAATTAGAATCGACAACAAAAAAAAACTGTCTAATAGATTTATCCTGGTGACTTTCACAATAAATAAACGGGAAGAGATGCTGCAATAGTTATAATTATACTAGCAACATAAACAATTTTGGTAGGATTCAGTAAAAAGACAAAAAAAAGTGAAGTACACCTTGTGGTTTTATTTCACTAAAACCTGCAGTTAAAGTCTTGAAACAATACCAGTTTTAGTGGAATACCATAAGAATGAAGATAATAGTATTTGTATTTATAAATACAAGTATAGTACCCATCAAAATTTATTTACAGCTACATAGGTGTCAGTACATCTATCAAGGATCATAGTATCTATACACTTTGTCAAGAAACAATGTAATATATGTGCTTTTTGATTTTGTAAAAATATTTTACAGACACACTCACACAGAAAGATGGTGCAAAGGTGAGTATACAGTAATGAAAAACAATATGTACACTAAAAGTATTAAATATTTTCTAAAACCACCATTATAATACTAATATAATATTTGGTGCATATCTACTTTTTCAGCTCTGTTCACACTCCACCCACGTCTATTGAACAGGTGAAGAGGCTCATCCCTTGTTGTTCCTTGTTTAGGATGTGGTCTCCGGCTTTCTCTTTTCCAATCTTTTAATTTCTACGTAGCCCCCTGCGCTTCAGTGGCATTACCGCCTTGCTCAGGGTGATATGATTAAAAATATATATATATATATATATATATATATATATATATATATATATATATATTCATCAACTACTTATCAAATCACTTACACATGCCAATAGATGGAGGGGGAGAAAAAGAAACAAAAAAGGGAGAGGTGGGTAACAGAGGAGGAAAGGAAATGGGAAAGGAAGAAAAGCTAAGAAAGCTAGAAAAAGAAAAGCAAAAGAGTAGAAATGGAATATAAAAAAAAGAAAGTGAAAGAGGGTTAATGTCTTTTGTGTTATTACTCCTTTACCTCTCTAATCTTCTGAAGTGAGTGAAAAAGCTTATTACACCTCTCCTCTTTTGGAACATGATGCAAAACTTTATGTAGGAATGTAGATAGATCATATAGTATTGATGTATAGACATTCTTCCCATTAAAGCATGTGACAAGAAATTTAATACCACAGCAATTTCTATCATGACAGATTCATATTTCATCAGTTTGTAGTAACACATCTTTCTATTTATCAGTCATTTATCTCAAAATGTCAGAAAATCTTCATTATCTAAGAAGTTTTCAAATTTATCTTAATCAAATAATACAAATTTATACTGGATTCTTTCAAACTAACATCTTTTCATTCCAGGAAGATTGACTTTATATATACTTAATCAATATTATAACAAGAGCTGTGTGTGTCCATCAGTCACAAGGCCTTATTAGTAAGAAGAGAGATAGGTCAATCTTTCTCTCTTGAAAGATGTGTGAGGTGAGCAGAGGGGAGTATTAGAGACTGCTGTTAATTCCTTTGATGTCTTGGGAGGGAGAAGAATGACTGAGTTTCCTTTCACTGGAACTGTAGGTTTGTATGTATGTTGATTTTCTAGTGCTGCTTAGATGTGGCACAAGGCCGAAAGTATGGGGCACCCAGTGAGGATTGAACTCACTACTCGATTGTAATGATCCTAGTGAGACAAGCTTGCTAACAATTGTATGTACGTCTTTTTTTTCCTCACTGAAATCAAGTAGTGTCTTTCCCCATAGATGATAAGTATTTTTATATTCCCTTATTTCATTCTTTCTAGCTAAATCGCTGTCTTATAAATATTTCTCTTAGTTAAAAAATAAATATTCAGCAGCCATGTTATTCTATATGTTGTAATTAGATTTTTATTTTAAAAACTTATTTTCCTTCATTATTTTTTTTTTTATATTCTCACTAAAATCTATCTTTTATCAATTAAATATTTGAACTTAACAACTTTTAACAAAATATTTCAATAACAATCATAAATCATGGGATACAAATGAACAGATTTGAAATTGGCAATTTGTTCCATTTCACTGAAACAAACTTTAAACAATGATCTTCCCTTTTTTTCTTTCTTTTTTTTTTACTTTGATCATTTATTTCCTGAAACCAAATAGATATGTTTTTCCTGTTTTTCCACACTATCAAAACAGAACAGTCACTTATTTATGAATTATTTACAGGGTGGGACATAAGAAACTAAAGGAAGGATATGCTGAATTAGATTAAGATAAATATAAGCGTTATATTTGGTAGATATCCTCTTTTTTATCAAACAATGGAACTAATATCTAAAGGGCTAGGTAATCGAGATTTAATAAAGATAATGTGCCTTTCAGTAGGGTCCGTTGTTAGTAATCAATATTTAATAGTAAACAGACATATGGTTGATTCTGCCACATCTTAAAATTTATTTACTTCCACAACAAATCTTTTTTTCCTGAAGGCTCACATGCTTAAAAACTTTCTTTCTTTTATGCAGTGAATAGCCTTTGAAATGAAAACTTTTAGAAAATATAAATAAATCTGAGAAATGAGATTCAGAATTTTAGAATTTTTAAAAAACTTTCTTGAGCAGGTTCTCTTTTAAACTTTTATCTAAAAACAAACAAGATTATTTCATCAAGGCCTTCCGACATATTAATCTATATTTCTGACACAAGTTATTGTCTTTATTTACACTGTGTGGATTGTTGTCCTAATCTTAGTTGCTATATTCAGAATCTTTCATTCGTTGTACATGCCAGCCTTCTTCAGGTGATTGAAATTTAGGACTTAACTCTTTATTTCCTTCACTGGGTTAGATTGGACTAGTACTAGTACTAATAATACTAACAACATGAACACTATTGCTAATTTTAATATTCTTAAATGTACTGCTTTCATACTGGATCTCATTTTACTTGAGTTCTATAAATCAATTATGTGGGGTTGCATACTTATCCCTCAAATAATTGTTTTTTAAAAATATTGCTCGGCACAGCCTACTGGCCAAAATGTCAACAAATTACAAAACACATACACACATACACATATATATATATTTTGGGATAAAGATTATTTGGTTGGGCTGAGAACTATTCAGTGCCCCCACCCCACCATTTATCAAGTAACTTCTTCCTCGTAAAATATAATGGCTATATATGTATTGTAGGCAGATATGAAAATAACCAGCTCAGAAAAAAAATTATTTAAGCATTAATTAATTCCTTCTTCAAGAGGTTATATTATACAATAGAAAATAACATAGCTGGATTAACAGTGCATTTATGTTTATTTTATTACCCCTACCCCAATTGTCAATAAAAATATTAGACAATTAGTTGCTAAATTAAATTTTCTTTTTTTTTTTTGTTAAAAAATAGTTTGATACCTGTTGAAATGAATGTATATAAGATTTCAATATTCAAATTTTATATATTTAATTATACTCTAAAAAAACAAGTATAATATTTTTTTTCTGATTTTTAAAAAAGTTTATTTCTTCTCAAAATATTTGTGATCAAAAATTAATTATTTCAGCTGGTGAAAATACCACAAAGGAAACATAAAACAAACATTAACAATAATTTCCCTAGCCATGTAATATTAAACAATATAAAAAATACCTTAATCTCTTCTACAAAATAACCACAAGCTAGACAAAAACAAAATGTTAAGAAATCTAACAATACACATCACCTGTCAACAAAACCATATTAATCTTGTCATTTACTGCAAAAAATAAAAATATAAAAGATGTAACAATTGTCACCAACAATATATTGGTTACATAATCACTCACAACAATTTGCCATTTATCCAATAAGAGCTCAATTAAATGTGTATTATCATCCAACATAACAGTAAAACATAAGAAATGTGCTTTTATGAATAAGACAAAAATACCACATAAACTGGAAGAAATAATTATCAAATATTAAAGTCCTTAACCAGAAACAAACAATTTAACATCAATAAAATTTAATTTAGTTTAGGAATAAACACCCTAAATATATTTCACAATAATGTAAAAATAAACCACCATAAACTAATGTGTTCAAATATTAAATAATAAAAAAAAAGAATTAAAAAAAAAAATAAGACAACACCTACCAATGAAGATGGTATTAAAAAAAAAAATTGTTTTTTATGACTTATCAAACTTTTCCAAGTTATCTAAAACCAGAAAATATTTATAGATTGTAATAATTGTTTGGAGATAAAAATGATTTTTTACTGATACAAGTCCTACTATTTAACTCATAGCTTGAAAGAGGTAAGGAATGGATTCATGCCTTCCCTAAAGGCATTTGTGCATGAATAAACTGGACTTGGAACTCAGCTCTCTAATTACCAATTCTGAGCCACTATCAACTACACGACCTCAACAACCAAGCTTACAGTATCTGGTATTACTAAGCAGCCACTTATCTAGGTACTGACCAGACTTGACACTGCTTAACTTCAGTGATTGTATGAAAACTGGCATTTCAACATATGACAGTAAGCCAAAGCAAACACAATACATGCACATAGACACACAAAAATTAAAACTCTTTACTAATGGCTTATGAAAGCCAAAAATACTCAGAAGTCATTGTACAATTTAATGTTCAAATTTTCCTTGAAAAACAAGAAAAATTAAAATATCTTGAACAAAGAATTTTCATTGACCATCAACTAAACACGCATAGCTAAAATTATAGCCCAAATATACTAAATAAAACAAAAACATGTTGGAAGTGTACTAATTTCAGAATCTTCCATGGTAACTTTCATGTGCAGTATTTTCTATCCTAAGAAAAATACTACCAATAAAATACGGGATTATTAAAAACAATGTAGGATAAAAATAAAGACAAAACTGATATAAAGCTGAATGAAACAGATTGTTAAACACTGAGATGCATTATATAATACAATTTAAAACCAAGTGTATCTTTAATGTTCCAATGTGAAATGCAACTGGTGTTTTGTGTATTTCTTACTCTACATTTATATATATATATATATATATTTGTTCATACTTCTGAGTTGAGGTAGTGTTTATATTGTTCGACCTGTTGTCCTAATCTTTATTGCTATTTTCATATTCACAGTGTTTTGACTGTTGTGTGCTCTGGCCTTCTTCAGGGGATTTGAAATTTCGAACTGACCCCCGCTCTCTCTCTCTCTCTCTCTATATATATATATATATATATATATATATATACATACACATACACACAGAATCAGTTATTTATACATATAAAACAATTTTCTCAAGAGCTTCTCAAAAGCATGCCACAAAGTTTATTTCATATTCTGTCAGACATTATTTGATTATATATATATATTCATTTTGTGGTTTAACTAAACAAAAGAGATTAATGCTTAAAAAGAAACTCAATCCTTTGTGAACAATTTTAAATTAGCATAACTCCTGGTATAAATATGAACTCTTTTATTTCTCTTTTTTTTCTTTTTTAAAAGAACTATTTAATAAAATCTATTTTTTTTCCGGATATGTTTATTCTTAAACTGTTTTGCAATGTATTTTGTGAGATATGTGTTGAATGGGTCATATGGGACTGATTTTCATGTCTCACCTAAATGTTGGTTGTTCTCAAAAGTGAGCAGAGATAAATTCAAACAATTTTCTTAATCCAAGGACAGAATATGATATTCTTCAAGTTTTTTTTTATTTTTATTTCAGTCTCAAAAAACATTCTTCACCTCATTTCCTCTATAGTTAACACTAATTCAAAAATGTAATACCAGTGGTTTATAAGGGAATTTTATCTAATGTTTTTCTATGGTGGATATATATGTAAAATTTATTTGAGGAATATAAAGTGAGCACCTTTTTTATATAATTTTTAACTGCTCGGTAATCTTAAAAATTTAACAAAATATTCTCTGTAATCTAATGTTCTGAATTTTTTGGTACTTTGGTTTTAAATTTACTAAAGTTACTAGTGTTATTTTATGATAATATTTTGTATGGACATCCATATTTACAAAAATCAGCACATTTATAAACATACAAAATAATTTCAAGATTCTTTTTAAAATATTGGTGTTGGATGAAGCTTTTTGATTTATGATTAGTAAAAGTAGTTTTTACTTAATACCAATATCACCTAATCTATACAAAACAAAAATTTTAAATGATTTAAAACTTTATAAATTATTATAATTAAAGTTAAAAATAAAAAATTAAAATAATTCTTGTATGAATTTATTATTCATCAAATTCTTTTCTTAAGACAATAACACCCATAAGATATCTTATCCATAAAAGCAATTAAAAGCTTTTCTAAGATTTAAATTCCTCAAGGAGTTCTTTTAACAAATATAAACATTAATTTCTTAAAATTTTATAAAATTAAATAAGTGTCTGTGTGTGAGTGGGGGTAAAAGAAAAAAAAAAGAAAATAGAAAGATTTTCTTTAGAAAATCTTTCTATTTTCTTTTCTAAAATAATCTATTCATTTGTGATTTTCTAAAATAATCTATTCATTTGTGATTAAATCCTGAAAAGTTTCATCAAAATTCGCATAGAAGTAAAATATCGTAGAAATATTCAAAATAGATGAATTTTCAAATAGTTACTTCATATCATTTCATTCAGACAATCAAATATCTAAGTTATCAATATATTGGGGATTAAAGCTGGTGTAACATGTTACTAAAAAAAAATATAAATACTGGCACATGACTTATTACTGCATCGTTAGAAAGAATGAAAAGCTGACAGAATTTCAATGTAATCCAAATATATAGAAAAAAATTTCACACTTTCCACCATGGAATGAGAAATATGTAAGCTGAGAATTAAAAGTGATTAACACAAAAGCAAAAACAAATTTTTCTGTTCATACTTATGACAGAATATGAACATAACAAAGAGAAACAATCAAACTTTTACAAATCTTCCAAAGAATTCAGAAATACACAATGTCACACTTGTCATTTCTGACAAATATTTTTTCTGTTATATTGCACAGAAAATACAAACCATAATGTAGATTGTAGTGCAAGGTAAAGAAAATATAGCTAAGAAGCCCCAAATATTAATGGGTGATATTTTTAGAGCAAGTCACTGAGTAAACAGTTGCACTTTGTTTATATATATATATATATATATATATATATATATATATATATATATATATATAATAGAAGTGAAAAAAATCTTAGTGATGCTTCCAATCAATGCAAGTCTAACAGTCTAACCATTACATATATTTCAGAGAAAGCATCAAATGTTTTACATATTATTGAAGTCAGTTTTACTATAACATGTACAATTCTACAATACTCTATTCTGTACACACATGGCTTTTTAAACTCAATGTTTAATGCATATGACATGTTTTTTATCATTTTAACATCTTAAACATTAAAAAAAAATTAAAACCTGCTACACCTATGTAATTAAAAAAATCAATTATGGAAATTAATCGATAATGTCATTGATCAGATTCTAAAATTAATCACTCAACAGATTTAGTTATTGATTTCTTATTTATATGATCACCAGTAGATATATTTTCATATAATTTGAATGTGCAGCTAGCATAATCAGCACTGGAGTGGAAATTCTGGCCAGTGCTGTTGCATTCACTCTTGCACAAATGTCTGTGCAAAAGATATAAATCTGTCTCTTTCCCTCCCCCATCTATAGATTAAATAGCAGAATAGACCAAGTTCTTTAGCCTTGGGTGGCAAACAGTCCAAGAGAAAGAAAACTCTGGATTCCAAATTCTAAGAAGGCAACTGAAAACCACTGCACTATTCCCTCTCCCAAAGAATGCATGGCATTTCAAAAGTAATAAAGTAAAGGAAGCCGCAGAGAGTCATGATCACCTACATCCTGAATGGACACAGCATTATATAAAGGAATATGTTTCATATCATTCACAGCTCATAATACTTGTTGAAAGTAAGAAATTTTATTTCAGCAATGCCAGATTATATACCAGAGAGCTGTTAGAAAATTGTTATACTGGAAGAAAACCAACCTTTTTTGCACTAATTGTTGGACATGTACTCATCCATCTGCTATGAGGAGAAAGTCTGTTCATAGGAACGGTCATCTCAAAGTGAATTGCAAAGCGTAGTGTTAGTCATACACATTGCCGCACTAAACTACAATATTCTTTATTACTGTACTATTAATCCATGCCTCTCATGTGATGGCCAAGTAAATATAAGCATTGGTTAGATCCAGTGACTTGACCCAAAGAGTTGTGAGTTCAATACCTGGCTATAGCAGTGGTGAACAAATAACTTAGGTGAGTTAAAGGAAGATAACTACATGGGATCCAGAAGTGATATTGCACACGGAATGAAAATGATATATCCCAAAGATTGAAATAAAGAATTTGGTCAAAAATTCCTAGCACTCGAAGAAGGAAGGAACATACAACAGCCAAAAGGTTGTAAACATGGCAATAAAAATAAGGACAACAGTCTGAACAGTGTAAATAATACAATTAAATTTGTTTTTCATTTATCCTTTTGTTCCAGTGTTTCCTTATAGTATTAATAACCAGAACTATGAGCATCATGCGAGTTTTATGACAAAAATACAACATTAATATTCAACACATCAATTTATCTGTCTAAATGTGACTGAGAGAGAGTCAAACACATACAAACATTTAAAAGGTTCAACATTCCTGGCACCTGAAGAAGATCGAAATGAACAAAATGTCATTCGTAATCCTTTTTTTAATTTTTATTAAGAATTCTTTAAAAACAGAATTCAGCTTTCAGAAAAACGTGACAGATATTAATTATTTCTTTTTTGGGATTGAGTAGAACATTGAAATAAGTCAACGTTGTTGTTTTCCAGTAGAGAAATTTGATCTCAGCAGAAGTCTAGGCCATTATATTTGGGTCAACAGAAAACAATAGAGATAAATGAAATAATGACTTTGATAAAGAGGATCTATGCAGAGATTAAATATCAAGAGGCGTTTGTTTACTTATAGTGAAATATGAATCTAGCATAAGATATGTTGTTATATTTGGGTCATTGAAGAGGGGTGGAAATGTATGAAAGTAATTTCTTTGTTTTTACAAGTAGAATTTAAATAGCAAGTCGTATTGAAGAACTGCTGAGTATATGAAACTCTTCATTCACAGCTAGCACGACAACTATCAGAATTACATCAGCCGTCGTTTGTACCAGCACCTTGTGGTCCCAGTGTTTTAATTGAAAAGAATTGACACTGTCAAAAGAGTCTGAAGAACATTGTTGAATAGGGCTATATATCTTCCGAGACAATTTAACAACCAGTGAACCAAACACATTCTCTCTGTCTAGACTCCTGTGTGTGATTTGTTATGCTAAAGACTTTTACTATTTGTAACTTTTTTTTTCTATTCTTTTCTTGTATATAAAAGATATTAACAGTGTAATCATTGAGCAGTTGTTTGTTTGGCTTTCTACAAACATTATCTTATATTTCTTTTTGCTGGATTCTAAATGTTTTAACACCGGCTCCCCCATCCATGTCCACATCTTCAGTTGACTACAAAAGGCCAACATGTCTGCTTTCTGGATCTAATTATCACAACGTGGGCAGGAAGCAGAATCAAACCAGTGAGCAGTGAACTGACCTCTGTATGCTCAGGGACCTGAGGGCTATAGTGTTAAATATATGGTCCCGTGGCTAGGACTTGACCCCTGGGGGCCTTTAGTGTCAAATATATTTCTGAGATTATTTCCACTATTTACATTGCAATGGCCAAAACATAAATATGACAACAAAGGAGACATAACAGTTCAAACAATGTAAATAGTGTAAATAACAATTTATATTTATAGAAAGAAAATGTTTCTAAATAAAAATAAAAGTATAACTGATATTGCTTGCAATGGCCAGACTTTATTTTTGTCAATCTGATATATTATTTTCATTCTCCCACAATAAAGATTCATGCAGCCTTCTTGTCCATAATCCCTAAGCGATCACTAAACTGTCCTCAGATAGAAATGGATAAGGATTAAGAATTTGCTGATTACTTACACCATCTTCCACTTAATAGAGATTTTAGATAAAAAAAAAATATGAATAGCAGCTGTTTACTTTAAATATACAGTCAGCCAAGTGAAAAGACAAAAATGACAAAACCATTTATTTAAAATTCATATTTTAGATCATTACGACAGAAATAATAATGGCCAGGTGATAAACATAAAAAAGGCCAACTCAGCAACAATGGAATCATTTCCTCAGATTTAAATTTTTGAAGAATCAAAATTGGTTCTTTCTTTCTAACTGATTTCTTACTAAATCTCTTATTTACTTGAATCAATGCCAAATAATATTATAAATGGAATTCTTTCAAGGACACCAATAAATAAGAGAAAGTGATTAATTTAATTTTTTCTCTATGAAGAGATTTGAGATATATATATAACACTTAAAAGATAATCATTCAGTGAAGAGGGGAAAACAAGTATCATATTCTGCTTGTTCTTCTGTTAGTCAGTATGTGTATTACACCCTGTCATTACCTCAAATAAATAATGAACCATTCCATTTTGACTGTGAGGAAAGTCAGAAAAAATGTATCAGAAAAGCCATTTAGTTTTACTAAGGAAAAGAAAGTATACATAATAACAAGAAAGAAAAGAAAAATAGAGGAAGTGATAACACTCTCACATATTTAATGTCTGCCCCAGTGAAATGGAAAACTTTGTCAAGTTAAATTTTTTTTATTTATTTATACTCTTACTTCTTTAAATAATGACCTGTAGTCATACTTTTTCTTGTTTTTGCAATATCTTGTTAAAGTTGTTAAGCCCAAATATATAACAATGTAATTGTGGAATTTCTGTGGGTATTTTATAGTAGTAGAACTTGCAAAGAGCTTATTCAATCATTAGCAATTAATCAGAATTTTGAAATAGAAAAACTAGTCATTTTTTCTTCTCTTTTTAGGGTTACTGCTTTTGTTTTTTATAAGTCTTCTGAAGAACAACATAAGAAATACTTTTTCTCATCATTTTTTACATGAGATACCGCTTATTTGAAAGGACAAAGTTAGTATGTTTAGAAATTAATAATCTTACCAGTTTTATTTCTATGTTAATAATATTGTCTTCATTTTATTTCTTACATGAAGCATTATCAACCATCATTAATTTTTGACTGGTATTTCTTTCATCTTAATTTCAGTTGGTTTTCACTGGAACTAGTTAAACTTATTTGTACTGTTTACTTAATGATGCAAACTGACGGAGTTTGAGTGATTGCAATGAACAGCAACTTTTTTTTTTCTAATTGTTCATCCAACACAGGGCTCAAGAGCCACTCAGTGTAGTTGGCTACTGACTGAGATTGTTGCATATGCATAAGAGGATGAGGTAAGAAGTGCATATTATAAAGACACATAGGAAAGATAATGGTTGACCCTAGACTAAAAGAGGCTAAGATTGTAGCAATCAGAGAAGCAACACCTCAGGAGTATTTTCCACTGACATGAAAATGAAAGAAATATAAGGTAATGGTTGACTAAGTAATCAACAATTAAAGAAAATAGTTTTAGTAGATAGACTAAACTATCGCCTGGTTCACACTCCACCCACATCTATTGAACAGGTGAAGAGGCTCATCCCTTGTTTCCTGTTTAGGATGCGGTTTCCGGCTTTCTCTTTTCCATTCTTTTTACCCTTACGTAGCCCCCTGCGCATCAGTGGCGTTATCGCCTTGCTTGGGGTGATATGATTAAAAAAAAAGATTAAAAAAAACTGAATGTGTTTTTCTTCTTTTTTTGTTTTTTTTTGTTTTCCTAACATCAATGCAGAACAAATCAAATAAATGAAAAAATTAAAGATTTTCTGAGAATGGATGAAGAATAATATAAAATTGGCACTGCATTATAAAAAGACACTATTTGGGAGGTGGACAAGTAGCTAATGACATATGTACAAGACTTGCGGGAGGTAGGGAGTGTGGGGATATTAAGCTGCAGAAAAAGAAAGAAATAAAAACTACTATACAAAGCTAAGCTCTTTTGCCAAACTGTCTTTAGCAGAATTAATGGAAAGAAAAGCTGCTGGTAGCTCTACATTCACTGTGAAGAAGAAGAAAAAGAATAACAGCCAGCCTGAAGATTCTTTTATTGCACTTCAATAATAGAAAGCGAGACATTTATTCTTCCTAAAGAAATTTTAGACAGAATGCGATGGATAAATCGTCGTGATTATATATTTTTAGTTTTGTGCATGCACATTGTTTTTGATTTTATCAACTGCACAGTACAGTAGGGTCAGTTGGGCATTGTCAGTAAAAAAAGGGCAGAATGATGCAATTCACTCCACCAGAAATTTGCAAATGGCATACTATACTACTTAGCATTCATGCCAGAAACTTCAATAAGAACATTTCAGAGTGTTTGGGTGTCAATCTGGAGAAAGTACAGGGAATTTGGAAAGAGCAAGAAGAATCAAATGGTGATTAGGAAAGTGTTTGAAGTGATGACAATGTTATGCCTCCATATATTCCCACAGACTCAACACAGAGGCCGAGATCAAGTAACTTGAAGAGGTAGTGCTACTCTGGGTCAAGAGGGTGGCTGCTAGAAGACCTTATGTCTGGCAACAGGACTTTGCACCATGCCACACAAGCAAGAGAACCTAGTTATGGCTGTATGTCTGTGACCACATCACCCCTTACATCTGGCCACCTAATTCCCGAGACTGCAACCTCCTTGATATGTGGGGCACAGGTAACCAAGAAATCTTGTTATAATATTGAAGATCAACTGAATGCAAGGATTATGGCAAAATTCACTAACTTAAATAAGGAGACAATCCAGAAGAGCCTCAATAGGTTCTGAAGTCGTCTGGAGGCTGTGACTGAAGCTAACGGCAATTTTATTTAATAAATTCACTCCTTAGTATTTCAAGATATATTTGTGTAATTTTGGTCAACATACCTGTTCAAATGAGATGTCTGTTATTTTCATTTTTGCTAAATTTAGATGACGATTCTCCATCATACCCTGTATATACAATGTGAGAAAAGCAGTCAAACTGGAGGCTAACTTGTCTTCAAATTAAGACTCTTGAGAGCAAATGTAGGAGAATTTAATAATAGCTTCAGTAACAATGGTTACAAGAGTTTTCCCTTGACTAAATTCTTGCCCACTGTTTACTGAAAACACTTATTTTTATTTTTTTTTTAAATACAGGTCATTATTGTACAATGTTAATATCTTTCTGATGATTTAACAAATACTTATTCATTAACATGTTCTCATGTTTTACGCCATTGGGAAACGTTACAAGAGAAGGAGGAGAAGCCGGTTTGGCTGCACAAAGAAATGAGTGAGAAGATAATAACTGCAAAAAGAAACATTTTAATTCCAAATAAAAATATTTACCCATGAGAAGATGGGTAAAACTTAATTATTGATTTGGAAGAAATATTTTTGCTAGGGTTACAAAATTTTGTTAGTGCAATAAAAACAGACATGACAAAAGTAACAAGATTATAATTGGGAGAGAGAGGACAAAAAATACTACCACAAAAATTGGTAATATCAGAAAAGACGACCAAACCAGTTTACTGGTCCTCACTAATCAGAACTAAAATTGAAGACAAAAATGTGCACACTGAAAGAAATGGAAGAAACATCTGATAAACATTTGGATTTGATTGCATTAACCAATTTTTCTTTTTAACTTTAGTAATTTGTAGAAAGTTTATAGTTGGTTTCAGTATTTTTATCAGTCAGTTAAGTGTCATACATGATACATTCTTAGGCAATCATGTTTCTTTCAAGACATGACTGACTAGACACATTTTACTGCAGCAGGTTGCCATTACTTTTTGCAGCAGACTGGTTGCCAACCAAAACTATATGTTCTGCTATTTAACCCATAGCTGGACGGAGAAATGTTAGATTAATAGCTTTCCCATGGGTATTTGTGTGCAAGTAAATGTAATGAATTCAACTGGAATCTAAACTCAGCTCTCCAATTTTTCATTCCGAGCTGATATCCACTGCACAACAACGTACATTTATTTTTATAGAAAACCAAAAGGGGAGAGGGGCTTGAATTCATTTAGACTTATTTTTATATTAAATGTATTTTTAAGATGAGTTATGTTAAAAATTTAAAAGTAATGTTCTTTTCATGCTAATATTTTCATTGTTTTGTTGTTTTTTTTATAATTGTTTGGATCTGTTCAACAGTTGATACAATGTGGCAGCTATACATACTTCAGATAATACATGCAAGCTATTCATAATAATGTTGCTGAGGAACAGGTGTTCTTATTCCTCATCCACTTCCAGATTTGTCAGTAGAACAAGTAATCTTTGAAAGAGACATTTAATCAAAACAAATACAAGATTATACATCAGCTAGACATCAACTATGAATTAAAATATTCTGTTATATTCATCTTGAGTAACTTTCTAATATTTACAGCAGTATTAATCAAACTGGATATCATAAAGGTATAATAATACAATAAAAGCGTGTTTGATATCAAAGTGAAGAAAAAAATTGTATGCATTATTTTATTTTTATATTTACAGTGAAACGAAAACAATATGCTCTCATTTTTTGCCTAACTCATAAACGAATATGATAATTATATTTTTATATCCACAAATATTGAACAAATATTCTAAGAAAGAAAATGATCAAATCTCTTACAAATAATTTAGAGAAAAGGTCAATAATTTCACAAACTAAAATGAGGACAAGTTATATTTGAAAGAATTACTTTTGATGAAAAACATTTACAATACAAAAGTAAAAAATACAAACCCATGCTAATAAAACTATTATGGTAGTCTTAATTTCTGAATCAATGATTATACACTATCTTTTAAGAGGTAATTTTGTTGTAGTTACCTAGTGGTCATGGGTTCAATTCTTGGGCCAAGTAGTATAACTGAAATACTCTAAAATAAGCAAAAGTAGTACCACAAGAACAAATTGAATAAGAATACAAGATTATTCTCTGGTTTTGGTCAGTGAAATAAGAACACTACACTCCTATAAACTGAATAAAAAAATTGTTTTATGAGTTATGATGACAACAACAAAGTTTTAAATAAATTCTGACAAGTTGACAAATGGAAGTTTCTATTTCTAGTAACATTCTAAATGGTTCTCCTTATTATTTAAGAAAATTGGTTGAAGCACTTTCATCAAGTGATAAATGAAAGACTTGAAAAATTTACAAACTTCCAGGTTATTAATATTAAAAAAATAGCAGTTGTTTTTCTTTAATATATTTTTTATTAAATTTTCTCATTTGAAAGGAGAGGCTTTTCATTACGTTTATTTTGCTCAGTATATAATGAATCATTAAAAAGATAAAACAGAAAGGAAAAAAGAAACAAATGCTGATCTGTTTGTGTAGTAGATTCAATGGGAACAATAGAACTGATATTTGTTTACATATTTAATAGTGTGAAAGTAAAAAAAAAAAAAAAAAAAAAAAAATTGAAGGAAGGGTGGCAATGAAGTAACATACAGCTAAGCTTTTCTTGAAATATTACAAATGTTTACAAGTAAAATTTGTATGCAAATAAATAACCAACATTGACAATTAAGAGCCTAATAAAAACTGGAGTCCTAAGAAAATATATAGTAAAACTAAGAGTTGAATTATAGGCTTATATCAAAGAGAAACTGCAACTTTAGCTAGCTTGACATTAGCTTTAATAGTTAATATTGAATGAAGTATCAATATGAAATATTGCTCACTGGGATAAGTGATCATTGGAAATACCACAGAAGTGTTTGCCTTTAAAGTTCTTTATAATGAAGTGATTAGTACTTTTGCTATATCAGTTGATTCATTAAATATCTGGCTATACAGTGGGCTATGATATGTTTTTAACCACCCTTGATTACAGCAATTTTGACTTTTGTAATAACATCTCTTCTTTTTTTTTCAGACAATATCATGTTAATATCAAGCTACTCTCATCTATGAATGATAACGAAAGTAAGGAAATTAGTGAATTTCAATGAGAGCAAATAATAGGATGGCATCAGTGTAACAAGTCAAATAGAGAAATTGCTAGGTTTTCCTGGTTAATCATCAAATCGTTAATAATATTGTCAAGAAATTTAATGAAGAAGGCTATTATCATGTGGAACAACGTTCAGGAAGACCAAGCATCATGTCTGAGCAAACGAAAAGAGCATTGAAGAGGGAAGTCATCAGAATATCAAAGATGTCACCAACATATCTGGTAAAAAAATACTTTTGAGAGAGTTGGGCTATGAAGGAAGAGTTGCAAGAAAGAAGCCCTTGATTTCAGAGGTTAACAAGAATAGACGTATAGACTGGGCAAGAGAATTTGAGAGCAAAAATTATAAACTTTGGCAGTTTGTAATTCGATCAAATGAAAGTAAATTTTGCCAATATTCAAATTTGAGACAGATTTATGTTTGGAGAAATCAGAATGAGACTTAGAACATGGAATGCCTGAAGATGACTGTGAAAGATAGATGGATTGGAGTAATGGTGTTGGGCGCAGTCTGGTTTTGAAGGGAAATCTAAGCTGATTCTTATTGAAGTGCAGTTGAATGGTCCAACATACTGTCAAATATTGGAGAAAGGACGACTCTCAATCAGATTGACAAGAATGTCTACCTTTCTTCAAGAAGATGGAGTGCCATGTCATATGAGCAAAATAGAAAAAGGCTTAAAGGAATCAAGTCACTGTCATGAGTAGCCCAAAGTCCTGACATTAATCCAATAGAGCATGTTTGGGAGCACCTTAACCAAAGACTTTGAGAGAATGCAACCAAAATCACATCAGTGGCAACCCTTAATGAAACATCATTAAAGGAGTGGCAAAATATAGATCAGACAATTGTTGATAACTTGATCAAAATCCATGAAAATTTAAAATACAAGCGCGGAAACTAGCAAATGGAGGACCTACTCCATACTACTTCCAAATACTGTTTATTTATGTTGAGTTGGGATTACGTAATTAAATTTTGAAATTAGATGTAGTTTATTTCTCTTGGCTAAAAACTTTTCATATATATATATATATATATATATATATATATGTGTGTGTGTGTGTGTGTGTGTGTGTATAATGAAACCATTATTAATATTATATAATATTAGTAATAATACAATATTAATAATGGTTTCTTTTTAGTGAAATCATCTGGCTAAAGTTATTATGACCTTTTGAAATTTGAATGAGTATTTAGGATGGAGGAGGGGAGTATGGACAGAACTGAATATAAACAGGGGAAAGTAAAAACAGTTAAAGAAAGTGTGTGCAAAATTAATTGCATAAAAGAAAACAACTTTCACAACCATTAATGTCATTTTTATAACTACTTGTACGTTTCTGCTTATTGCAGCTATGACGATGACATTTTCAATATTCTGGTGAGAAAAAAAAGAGAGAAAGAAAATCTTTCATTCAGAAAGCTGAGGGTAGGTCAGGTGATGCAACATTAGGAAACACCAGCAGGAGTAGATAAAAGCAAAATGGGGGTAAGAGGCATGGGAGGATAGGGGGCTGCACACACACAGGAGGGTGGGGATTGAAGGTACCCCAAGCAAAATCATTTAGGGCAATGAAATATAGTATCAGGTTGAGAGAATGAAAAGGAAGGGAAAGAAGTTTTTAGAGTAAGGGAATGAAAAGACATGCTTCTGTTGGATATGAAGATTAGGTGAGGTTGGGCATTGTGAGAGAAAGGGTTATGGTTCATCTTCTGCCAACAGAGAAAACATTTGATTGTTCACCCTTCACTGAATACACATCTTTGGCTCAATCACCTAGGAATTTATTTCCATCTTGCAAAATAGCCCCTCCCCACCTAAGGGGGAAGCTGGAAATATTAAACTGTGTTTTGTTATTGCTAAAAGGTTATATACACAGACAGACAGACAGACACACGCACACACACACACACACAGAGGGTGTGTTGAGTAAATTGTTGCCATTTTATATTTATAGTTTCATGCATGCACATTGTTTGATTTTGATCTTGTCAATGGCACAATATAGTAGGGCCAGTTGGGCACAGTCAGTAAGAAAAGAGCAACATGATGCAATTCACTCTGCCAGGAATTTGGAAATGGGATACTGCACTGCTTGCCATTCACACCAGAAACTCCAATACGAACATTTCAGAGTGTTTAGGTGTCAGTCTGAGAACAGTGCATAGAATTCAGAATGAATTTGAGAAGTCTAATGGTGATTCTGAATTTCCAGCAGTTCAGGAAACTCATTCTGATAAGAAAAGAACTCCTAAATTTGTTGCTGCCTCAAAATCAACACAGGGGCCTATATCAATTGACAAGAAGGTAGTATTACCCTAAGTCAAGAAAATAGATGCTAGAAAACCTTATGTCTGACAACAGGACTCTGTATCATAATCATGGCTGTCAGACAATTTCTGTGATAACATCATCCCTTACATCTGGTCACATTACTAACCAGACTGTAACCCCCTTGATAATTATGTGATGAAGCTCAGCTGAATAAGAGACCAACAAAACTCCTTGTAATACCAAAGATGAACTGAAAACAAGGATTATGGCAGAATTCAACAACTTAAGGAGACCACCCAAAAGAGTTGAAGGATATTCCAAAGTCATCCAAAGGCTATGGCTGAAGCCAATGGTAATTTTATTGAATAAATTTATTCATTAGTATTTCAAGATATTTTTGTTTAATTTTGGTAAACATATCTGTTAAAATGAGATGTCAGTGTTATTTTCATTTTTGTGTAATACAGACAACAATTCATCTTTCTCAAAACAAAAATGTTATCTTTTTTAACTTAAATCACCGCAGGGAATGCATATTCGACAATTCTATTTTTCTTTGTTCACATCTCCATTTCTGTTACGACTGTAGTGTTACTTTTGGGTAAGTTATCTTTTAATTTTTAAGGTTAGTTTCCAAAATTAATTTACAGAAATTATACTAAGGTAGACAGAAAGATTTTAATCTAATCTCTCAGCTAAATTCATACTCTCAAAGAAGTAAAACAATCACATACCAAAATACAAAGACTAATTCTAATAGAAGTTTTCATTTTCCCAAATGTTTCTTTTACATGCCCCACCAATCCAAATAACTAAATTCACACACCTTTCACAAAATGGAATGTACTACGTCAAAAATCATTTTAAAAAATATATGATTTAAATAAGACAATGCATGCACACACACACACACACATATATATGAAGAAGATGTGTGTTTTAATGTGATGGATATTGGCTCATAATGAGAAATATGTGAGCTGAGTTTGAATTCCAGCTGAATTTGTTGCATTCACTTATGCACAAATAGCCTTGGGAAAGGTATTAACCCATCTCTTCTTCCTCCCAGCTATGAGTTAAACAACAGAACACCTTGGGGTTTGTAGCCTTGGTTGGCAATCAGTCTACCACAGAAAGAAATAGTAGCTTACAGTGGGAAAATCTTCTGCCTAGTTAGTCATGGATCAAAAGAGACATGATTGCCCAAGTGTGTATCACATATGGCACTTAACTGACTAATATATATCAAGTGGTATTTGAAGGTTTCCGGACTACGATCTTCTGGTAGACTTTATAAGTGATGGTCTGAAGGTTTGATGTTGCTTAACTTTGGTGATCATACAGGAATCGGTGTTTCAATATGATATGCTTGTAAGTCACAATTCCTGTTAATATTTATTCAATTGGTATTGATGAACACAGAGATGCAAGTAGTGTATAAAAGTGAAAATGGTGAGCTGCACTTATGCTCATCTTTTATTACCCACCCCTGCCACTTCTGAGTTAAATAACAGAGTAAACTAGCCTCTCACCCTGGTGGCATCCAGTCTAAGAGTAGGAAAACTCAATTCCAAAATGCAGAAAGAAAATAACAGAAAACCTCTCTAATATCTTTCCCAAAAATCATAAGAATCCACAGATAATAAAGAAAATGAATCTGTGGAGAGTGATGATCACCTACATCCTGAAATGACAAGGTATTTAAAAAAATACAGATATAATGATACCAATATTGTTATATATCAGAACACAAACATGTGTGTGTATATATATATATATATATATATATATATATATAAAACTTCAATGGTTATTAATTTGTTACTGTTGAATTCTTTTCTACATAAAAAAAGCCAAACTTAAAAGAAAAATAGTCTTTTACAAATTGAGACTAACAAAAATTTTTAAGCCAGCAGTAATACTAAGATTAACAGTCAAATGACTTTACAGAAGGTTATCCCCAAGGACATAATTTAAGCATTTTCCGTTTAACAAATTCATTTCATTTGTACATTAGGAGATGAAAGTTATAGAGGAAATACATTTAAAAATAAACTTTAATGATGAAATGTGATGGTAACAACAGCCATGTCATTTTGTTTTATATAATGCATTTAAAAAAGTTAAGGATAATTAAGAAAATATTACTGCAAGTATTTTTCTTTATTTTACTTTTATTCTCACAGCAGCTGTATGTTAATAAAGTCCATAATATTGTGTAACAAAATAAGAAAGCTTTAATATCTAATGTTGCAGGCAGTAAAGATGTAATTAACCAAAAAGGTTCAATTCTAAAAACACTTTCCAGGGCATGAAATATTTGTATTTCATAAAAAATAAAAAAGTGATGGATCAGGTTGTCAAACATAGGGTATAAATTTTCATAATTCTAATTAAGATTAACCCTTAATGCTAATAGAATAAACAGATCAAAACTTAATCATAAAACATGCACTAGGATTTTTTTAGGCTATTTTCCAAAATAATCTCAACAGCTCAAAGCAAGTAAGAAGAGTAAGAAAGTAGAAAGGAAAAAAAAAGGAAAAGCTAAAGTAAAAAAGAAAAATGAGAAAAAAGAAAAACAATGAAAAGAAAAAGAGAAAAAAAGAAAAACAATGAAAAGGAAGAGAAAAAGAAAACAATAAAAAGAAAAAAAGAAAAAATAAAGAAAAAAAGAAGAAAACCTAACTAGAAACTTTAGATTCAATTTTAAGCTGAAGTTAATTGACACACACTAATTATTGAAATAAAACAATTTTGTTCTTTAGCAATCAACATATAATCTGAATATAAAGAGTTGTTCAACTGCTACAACTCAACAAGATTTTAGTGATGTTAAAAAAAAGAAAAAAAAAGTGGTTTAGAACTAATATTTCCACAGATTTCATGACCACCATCCTACCATTTTAAAGGAAAAATATCATATTGCTTGATTCAATGACAGTAAATGCAAAGTTGATTTCTTTTGTGGCTTATGAATAATTCATGTCAAGATGGCTGTGAGCAGATAAATCTGTGGATGCCATTTGGGAAGTATCACGCAGACTGTCAATGTTCATTAACAGAGCTGACCAGGTTATTGGACAATATGAAGCAGTTTCTTCGTGCATCTTCATGAATGGATTCCATAACTGTTAATCAACTGTTGAACCAAAACATGGTGGGTATAAAAGGATGAAACAGGAGTACATAATGTACACATAACTGGTATACAACACCAACAAACTGACAAGTTTATATGCTAAAAGTAACATAGACCTAATTATATAGCAAGAGATTGCTTGATTCAATGAGGAAAAAGAAGAAACTGCTGTGAACATTTATCAAGAAAAGAAATACAATGCAAGGTGACATTTCATCAGATTGTTTGGGAAAAATGAAACATCAACATCAGTCCTCTCCCCAGACAAAATGTGAATATGAGCTGACCTGAATTGTAATCCAGATTAATGGAACACCTTGCACTCTTTTGATGTATTTTGCATGTGTTCTTACTTGATTCTGATGAAGTCAGTTTGTCAGTTATGTTGAAGTAAAGACATAGCAAATTCAATTATAGTTAAAGTTTTGGTAGCAGATCACCTTCTCAGAATTAATGCTAAGTTTTGGATGACATAAATCAATTAATCAATCACATACAGTGTATTTTACTAATGAAGAAGTACCTGCATTGTACAGCCATTTGAACTGATGACCTTGATTTCAGCTTAAATTCTGGGAACAATTTAAAAGAAAAAAAAAGAAAAAAGAGAATTGCAACAAAAAAAATAGCCTGATAACTGGGAGCCTGCAAAGCTACAGAATCAGGCTTTATTGTACGCAATGTTCTCATAAGTTAGGGAAAAATACAAGCATGTGATTCACAAATAAATCAATGAGAGCTGTTTATTGCTGTGCTTAGAGAATAAATTTGGACCTTGACACAACCTAGGGGCTGGATTCCTACAGTAGTCATTGTGAGGGAAAACAAAGTGAAGAAGCAGTCTATATGGACTATAGAGAGCTTAATTAATATGTTGACATATTTATGACCAATGCTGTTGTTTGCATGAATAAGTTAAGAGAATAGCAGCAACAAAGGAAAAAAAGCATAGCAGCAGTTGCATGTTCAAAAGTTACTGTGACCATTTCACACTGATAGGATTAAGGGAAATTTCAAGAATGTTGCAAGTGTCAAAAAAGGTATGTCAAATTTTGAACTTGTTAGTAAGGACTTAAAGCAAATGTAAGGTGGTTCACTGATTGATTTTTTTTTAATACCTTATTAACCTTTTGCAGGTTATTTAAAGCAGAAGATATTTTTTAGATTGTCAGAATTTTTTTGAACCAATAACGATTTTTACTGATACAGGTTCTAATTAACCCATAGCTTCAGCGTGTAGGTGGAATGATGCCTTACCCAAGATTACACATAAGCAAATATAACAAACCTGACTATAATTTTGAACTTGGCTATCCAATTTCCAATTCCATGCTGTCATCTATTACATTAGCCACACATCCAAGCTTATAGCACCTGGTATTCCCAAATGTTTACCCATATAGGTACTGACCAGGTTTGACATTAGCTTAACTTTGGTGATGATACAAGAACCAATGTTTCAACATATGGCCATAATCCAAATGGAAGGTAGTACTTCGCTGTTAGATTTGGAAATCTAGAGGGAGGGTAGTGAGAATCTTTTCTCATTTCTAACATAATTTGTTGTGGCAATTCCTAATGACATTGCAAGAAAATATGCCCCCCCCCTTTTTTAAGGGAAACTTATGAGGCACTTTCCAATGTATGGGTGGGCTCTGTGTGGTGAAAAGAACCATAAAACAGTTAACATGATAATAAAATACTGGGATAATGAAATAAATGATAATCCTCCTAAAAATATGATACTGGAAACCATCACTTAAGTGTAACAAAATGACTCTGTTCAAGAAAACTGGAGTGTAAAAGGAAAATTAATGTGGATTGATGAATTTTCCTGGAAGTGAGTGGGTTCATGAGTAAGGATGCATGCATGCTGGCTGTGCAACAAACTTGGTACCATGAAACAGAAGTGTTAAATCAAAAAAACTATCTCTAGATTAAACTATCGCCCGGTTCACACTCCACCCACGTCTATTGAACAGGCAAAGAGGCTCATCCCTTGTTTCCTGTTTAGGATGTGGTTTCCGGTTTACTCTTTTCCAATCTTTTCACTCCTATGTAGCCCCCTGCACATCAGTGGCGTTACCACCTTGCTCAGGGGGATATGATTAAAAAAAAATATGAATGGATCTCTGATATCCAAACAAGGTTGAAGAGTAGGGCACTAAAATAGAAAACGCACCAATATTCACATTTTTTTTAAAACCCTTTGTGGATGAGTGGTGCATTCTGATACATTTTCAGTGAGCCCTGTCAAGAAAATGGAGCAGTGTCATAGGAGGGTCAAAAAATTGCTACTCAAAATACATGTTCTATAGACAAGTTGCTGCACTGGTACAACATAAGGATGACAGATTAGTCTCAGTGGCATTTGCTACTAAAAATTATTGACATAGTGCCTTCATCAGGGACCAAGATGAAGCATGACATGCATGTGTCATGTAAAATCCCCTCAAAAATAGCATACATCAGAGTTTAGAAAGGGGGAAGGTAAATAGTATCATGTCTACAATTCATTCAAGTTGATAGAGCCCTAAACTACAACAAAGATATTCAACCCTTGCAATCATTTTAGAAGACAATAGACAATGCATCTTCTATTAGTGAGGAGATGACTTTCTTGCTGGACTTGACATTTTATGAATCTTTAGATGTGAGTAATGCAGTTGGTGAAGAGCATAGTTTTGATTATGTCAAAGAATTTCATGTTGAGCACCAATGAAAAGACAGTGATAGCTACTCCCATATTGCTGCTGTGATCAAGAGGTTGGTGGGGAGTGTATCAGCAATGTCATGCCACCTACCAAGACTACACCAACTGTCATAAGTCATTTCAAGGTAACCACTCTTAATATACAACAGGAGGAAACCAGCTTTTCAACACCCTGTGTTTGCTTTGTCACTTGATAGAGGTTGGACTATTTATCAATGTTAGACATTTGTGGGCTATTTAGCAGCACAGGACTTTTGTGTTCACTGATTTTTTTTATTGTAATTTTTTTTTCTTTTGTCATTCAATTGACTTTAAGATAGAAGTTAAATTTACCATAAATATAATGTTTAATTGAAAATGTCACTCCAGCAGGTCCAATATTGAGCATTAAATTTATTTTCTGAGAAAAGATAAGATGTGAAACATGTCTTACCTTAAACATCGAGTAGACATAGGTTCTGTATCTCCCAGGCCAGCCAATAGATACTCTACATCATCAATGAATTCTTGAGTCTCTCCAGATTCCTGTACCTCATGGGCTTCTTTTACATTCCTCACAACAGTGTAGAGCTGAATAAAAATGAAAGAAATCCAGTTACTGGTCATGTATCTTTCAGACAACGTTGCTAAAATTGACAAAAGTAATTAGAGAATTAGAATTCGAAAAGGTTCTTTTTATAATTTTAGTTTGCCATTGTAAAGAGGGAAAACAAATAAAAATAAATCTAATCAAAAATCAAAGCAAAGATATTTTAAAATTTGTATAATTTTAAGTAAATTCTATGAGAATTTATAGACGTTCAGAGTCCTTATAATTAAAACTAAATATCTGCGAAAGAAATGTACAAAAAATGAATCAGCTTTGTGTTTGTTTGCTATTCATTTTAACCAATCCATTTTGAATGAAAAGCATAAAAAAGTTTTTTGAAATAATTATGGAAATCATTTTGTACAAAAACACCACCAATTCTAAATAATAATAATGTTGCCAAATAATCATCTTTAATGATATCAAATACTGGGGGGGGGGGGTATCCAAAGCCATTGATTAAACCTGTTGTACAATCGAAAGATGCTCCCTTTCCAAACAGATTGGAGGCAATTTTATTTACATGCAAGTTTATATTAAATTTTAAAATGATCTAACAGAAATGTTTTAATGAGCATAAAAAATAAAAATAATTATCCTTTTAAAATACTTTAGTGATAATTAAAAAAACAAAACAAAACTTTAGAATGTTACAAATAGTTGAAGAAAAGTAACTGGCATTAGAAAATGGCTTTTCTTATGTAAGATTTTAAAATATTCATGCACAAAGATTCAAACATATTCAATTTTTCAAATTGTGTGTGTGTGTGTGTGTGTGTGTGCATGTGTGGTATGTGTTGCTTTAAAATGTTCCATATTTATAGGAGACAAGTCCTTATTATGGGTGATAAATAATAGATATAAACAGTATGAACATAGAAATCAATAATACATAATTTTCAACTGTAGGTTGCTTGAAGTGTGAAACTGGCAGTTACCATAAAGTGTTGGTTCCAATGTCCACACTAATATATATATATATATATATATATATATATATATATATAACTGATCTAGTTAAAATAAAATTGCAGTAAATCTATCATGATTTATCTTCAAATTCACATTTGCACCAGACTGAATAGAATTATCCCCTCCAATGTTTACATTGTTATTTTTTCTTAACTAATCAACTAACGTTTTTTTGTAAGTCACAGTAGCCAAGATCTAAGCATCTAATTTTTAGTTGGAAGTAAAGCACTGTCAATCACTAATCTTATTTGCTTATTTATATCTAAACATAAAATGAAATAGTTTGAAACTGTCTCAACTTTTTAGAGGAAACACTTAATTATTATTCATTTTTGACTAGTAATTTTTTCATCTTATTTTTCTTGCTTATTTGGACCAAGTGTTAAGTATTAGTAAGGTGTAATAGTATGAAGTTGACTGAAATGAAACATTGTGATTTATTATTAATGTTTGACTAGCATTTTTTTATTTTAATTCTATTGATTTTTTCACAACTTTAGTAGAATAATTACCTGATAATCGTGATAAAAAGCAACAGAAGTAAGTTTACAGTCTTATAAGTAAATAATAATAATTTAGAGACCATGACATTTAATACTGCTCATGTAATAATGAATCATTGCAGTGTAGTAGAATTAAGAAGTAATGTATTTCTGTAGTCACAACTATTTCTGGGCAGCTCCATAGAAGTCAATCCACAAAACATTAATTGCTGGTTATAAAACTAACTCTATTCAAGGTGTTGTATCTGTTGTAGTTTTCATGGAAATAAATTGGAAGCTTAATTTTGAAACCACCTCTCCTATAAAGATACAATTTATTTCACTTTTTTTCGGGTTTCAATACAGAACATCTTCATAAGTATATAAAGGTTATCTCATAAGAAAATCATTGTTTTTTGTTTTTGTTTTTTTCTTGAAAGTAACACAAAATCAACAAATAGAAAGGTGCTGAAAAGCTCTTGGCCGAAATCACTTCCCAAAATCTGACAGATTTATATTTCTTTTGAAAAGGCTTCTTGGTCAGGCCAAGAATTTATCAGCACCCCCAACTTCATACTACTAATATTTCATTAATGGATTTCTCACCAGAAGCCTACATGAAATCCAACTAAACAAGCACAAGCAATTTCTGAACATCTGTTTTACTGCTTAATTCAACAAAGCATTTGCAAATTAACCATGACATTTTATTTACTGGGAAATAAAAGAGGACATCTTTTCAGCATAATCCTTCATGAGGTTTACCAGACTCTTGATGGGAGTGAGATCAGGTAAATTTCCCCATCACCAATCAAATCCATATTTTCAGAAAGATAAGGTACATGTGAACTCTCCCCCACTTTTTTTAATCAATGTTACATACACCCAAATCCACAAAATAAAAAAATAAAAAAAAGCATTGTTTCTAGACAAGTCATGTTAAAAGTGCCAAGAAAACTTGAGAAGACTGCATGTGCACAATTATCATGTTCAGTTCCATCAAGGCTAACAGGCATGCTTCTTTCTTTTGAAGCAAAACATGCAGCTGCAAAAGTTAGCTTTATAAGACACTTTTTATCCATTAACATACACACACACACACACACTGCCAGCCAGAAAAAGAATAAAAGGTATTTGGAAGGTATCTGGAATTATTCCCATTTATTCTGACTATGAAGTAAGGCATCATTTGACAGAATTCGATCAGAAATCTCACATGAAAATATTGTGTAAAAATGCAGTGGATGGTGAGAAGAATGCAATGATAGTAATTTTCAAACAACAGTAAATTATAGTAAAGAAGAATTTTCCAATTTTTGCTTTTAGTCAAGTAAAAACCAAAATCAAAAAGATTAATGTAGTAATGGATTGCTTTTTTTCTGCTTTTATTGCAAAAAAGAAAATAAATTTTATCCCTTTCCTATTTCAATAAAACCAGGAAGCCATAACAAAATGGTGTAAATGCTAAGTATAATGTCATTTAAAATGTAAAAAAATACTTAGAAACCGATATTTGTCAAAAACCAAATACCTGTTGGTGAACTTGTTAGAATTGATAGAGAAAATGTTTAAGTTGATCTTCAGTCTGCTAGTTTATCTGAATAAATCTCAAGAAAAACAAGGCAATGTGTCTACTGGTGCTGAGGTGGCTTACACACGAATTCTATATTGAATAATATTCTAGCATATATATTCTATATATACTAGAATATTTTCATAATTGTATATTTAAAATTTCATAATACAAAATAACCCAGTACTTCACAAATAAATGTCATACTTTATAAACATAACAGAAGCAAAATTATTACAATAAATACAAATTAAATCTACTGATCATTACATCAAGCAAAAGTAACTACAAGTTAGTACTAACTATATCATTTAAAGAAAACAAAAGGCAAATTGGACATAGAGAAAGAATGTAATTGTATACATTAAAAAGATATTTTAAAATAAGAGGTGAAACTTGGTTTATTATTCTTTAAAAACAGTTTTGTTTTTGTTTATTAGAGAAAAAAAAATAACAAGCTTAAACAAATAGCAAAGGTAATAATTGTGCACCTGTTTGAGAAAATCAATGTTACATTTGTAGAAAAAAATGGAGTTTTAAGTAAATGAACCATTTTAGTCTGCCCTAGTAGATTGAAACAAGTTATATGATCAAAAATAGAATTGTGAGCAAAATAGATTAATTTTGATAGAAAAAGAAGCAACAAATATAAGATTGCTTATTTGATGAGATAGCAAGTGAAATAACCAAACTTTCTGTAGTTGGGGAATCAGAAGAATATTTTTGAAAAGCATTCTAAATAAAACTGAACGAGTGTTTGAAGTTGTTCTATAATAACAATTGTACTGACCATTGATGAAAGTAATGTAAAGTGGTTGAAAAAGCAATCAATCTGATAGTAGCCATTATAAATGGCAACTTGTCTGAGAGAGAGAGAGAGAGAGAGAGAGAGAGAGAAGTTTCCTCTCACTATTGGACTAATTACTCATTTCAATAGGATAGACTATTTAAAATTATTCATACTACAACAGCAAATGGCTAAAAGGGCTTCATCCATTATTCTGAAAAATGTAAATTTATCTCACTAGCAGAAAATCTGTCCAAGAGGAGGGATTTTAAGTTAGTTCCTAGGAAAAATATCAATGGGACTTTTGGCCTCAATAGCAGTTCATGGTTTTGAACTAGGTATTATTATTATTATTATTATTATTGTCTTATTTGTACATCATTACAATCATTAACTCTTAGAGTATCTTTAACTTTCTGGGGAATTTCATGACATTTCAAATATATATATATATATATATATATATATATATATATATAGTTTTTTATTACAGCAATAAACCTGGGCATAACATTGAATTATATTCTTGTGTTAAATGCCATCAGTCAAGAGGTTAATATCAATGCTCATCTGATGGCAACTGCTCACACTAAAAACACATTTTTGTTTAAGATTTTCTGGTGACTTAAAAAAAATTAAAATAAAAAAAGAGGTTCTAACACTAGTTTTGAGCAACTTGGAAATGTTCAGCTCAAGATCTACTCCATATGGCAAAAGAAAAAGAATCAGTTTAACTAATGAACACACAGTAAGGGTCGAGTTTTGCATTATACTTATTTTGTAAACTGAGCCCTTTACTAAAAAAAACTTTTAGAATTGTTTAATACAAATATGCTAAAAAACCTGCTCCAAGATCTCATTAGAAAGTTGGTCAGCCATAGTTTTAACAATCCCCAGGTCATACGAGGACAGACAGACAGACAAAAAATATACTTGGTGAATTATAGTAAGATCCTCATTAGTCTCTTGATAATGTTCAGATAAATAAATTCTATGAAATACTAAGTCCTACCAAAGAATGCAGTATGTCTACAGTATATATTTTAATTAAATATTCATTTTTTAAATATAGTTAAAAGCTAATAAAATCCCTTCAATAAGTGAAAAGATTTAATACACTGAATATAAAAAGATAATTTAACAGCATCTTCAAATGTTATTAATTTAAAAACATGTTGAAATCTATTATCATAAATCTAGAATGTAGGGAGATGAAAATGAGACCAGAATCCATTAGGGCTTGTTCTTTTTATACTGGAATTAAGCAAACCCATAAAACATTATTTTTAATATCTTCAGACAGCAATCCATTGTAGCTAGGTTGTGAATGCAGTTCTTAGGCAGGTATCTCATCTTACAAACATCATCAACAATAGGCAGCTGCCATTGTTCAACTCCAATGACACAAGCCAGTTTAAAGACAACCATTTTAACTTCTAAAAACATTATTCAATCAGTGGGAGCAAGAGAGAGAAAGAGCAAGACTCCCCAAATGCCATTATTGTTATTAACCTTTTGAGCCAAGGCATGAAAGAGGTGCTATAATAATGAAACCCATTTCTTTTAGTTGTCAGAGCCAATGTACAAACTTTGGCTTCCATTTATACTCTCACTGCCTGAAATGAATAGACCAGAGTTGGCTGCAAGCATCTACAATGAACACGATGTTGGTCAATTTCTATAGCACAACAAATTTATCATTGTCTGCATGTCCTATGCATCCCTTTGCCCTATCCGTTTTCCTCTCCCTTCTCTCATTAAATATCAGTGCAGGTAACCATGCAACTACCCACACATTATTGCTGCTATATATTCCAAAATACAGCTATATTACATTCAACACAACCCTTTTCTTATTCTCAGAATAAATCAAGTGCTGGTCTAAAGCTTTGATGCAAATGATGCCAAATACTGCCGTCACTCAGTATTTTTGAGGAATTAGTTCCAGGAACAACTACAGTTACAAAATCTGTGTATATCCAGATTTTTTATACAAAATGGCATCATGTTTGCATTTGTATCTAACCTACACGTATACCCCCCTGTATACTGTAAAATCATATATTTAGATGCTAATAGTAAAAAGAGAGAAGTTGACACACTTAAAAAAAAAAAAAAAAAAAGAAAAATCTTCCTAAAAGAAAATTTTACCAAACTTGTATTATTAGTAAGAAGACTGAAGAAAATTCTGATATAAAAATTATGTGTATATACTGGACAAAGTGAAAAGTTGTTTTATATATATATATATATATATATATATATATATATATATATATATATATAAAAAACACATCACTCAATAAGTCCTCGACCTGACATACAGATGGTGCCACTAATAAAAAAATCCATATGATTTTTATGAAGTACTGACCTTCAAATGGCATGTGATAAAATTTTGGCCCAATCAGATTATTAGTGTGCAAATTATAGTTATTTAATAGAAACTACTGTTGCAAATTTTCAAGAAATGGAAAAATTTGAATTTCATGTGTTGATAAAGTATTGCTTTCTGATGGGAAAAAATACTGTTCAAGCAAATCAATGGCTTGATAAGCATAATTCAGACCCTGCACCGTTGGAAACAATGGTTAAGAAAAAGAAGTGGTATGCTGACTTTAAATGCGGCCGTACAGACACAAATGATGCTGAACCCTCAAGTTGCACAAAATCAGCAGTTGCCTAGGAAAATACCAAAAAAATTCACGAACTTGTTTTGGCCAATCATAAATTGAAGTTGCATGAGATAGCAGAGGAGTTGAACATATCAGAAGGCAATGTATTCACCATTTTGCATGAACATTTCTCAATGAGAATGCTGTGCTCGAAGTGGGTGCTGTGTTTGCTCACAGTTGATAAAAAACAACAACGCGTTGACGATTCAGGGCGTTGTTTGCAACTGTACCAAATCAACAAGAAAGAGTTTTTGCATAAATATGTGACAATAGATGAAACATGGATTCACCACTTCACTCCAGAGTCAAATCAGCAGTCAGCTGTGTGGACAGCAGCAGGTGAAAACCGTCCAAAGCGAACAAAGACTCAAACATCAGCAGGCAAGATTTTGGACTCCATATTTTGGGATGTGCAAGTTATTTTGTTCATCAATTACCTTGAGAAAGGAAGAACCATCGATAGTGAATATTATAGAGCATTATTGGTGCATTTGAAGGAATAAGTCACCAAACAACAGCAACATATGAAGAAGAAAGAAGTGATCTTTCACCAAGACAACGCACTATGTCACAAGTCAATCGCAACAATGCAAAACTACATGAATTGCACTTTGAATTGCTTCCACATCCACCCTATTCTCTAGATTTGGCTCCCAGTGACTACTGGTTGTTTGCAGACCTCTGAGGAAAGAGATTTGGCTCCAATGAAGAAGTGATATTGGAAATTGAGGTATATTTTGAGGCCAAAGACAAATCATTCTATAAAAAAAGCATCAAACTGTTAGAGAAGCATTAAAATCAGTGTGTCACCCTAAAAAGAGACTATGTTGATGAATAAAGTCGAATTTTGCCTAAAAGTTGTTTTATTAGTTAGGCCTGAGATTTATTGAGTGATGTGTTATATAGTCATTCACAGACAGTCCTGTTTCACTGCGTCACAGCTCATCAGTACAGTTAGATATCCGATTGCTTCTATTCGAGACTGAAACTCAACTGATTTAACATCAGTTGGAGATTCTACCTCTAAGCTATCAGCACACAGCGTTTTATACACACAATGTAAATAAACGCCAGTAGCGAAGAGTGTTCTATTCATTGCAGAAGAATGATGCATAAATAGAGGTTAATAGCTACTGTTTTTAAAAATCTACCATTTCCTTACAGTGCTCAATCGATGGATGAGAGCGTAAATATATATATATATATATATATATATATATATATACACACACACACACACACACACACACACACACACACACACATACATACATAGATACACACATTTCGTTAAAAATTAATGACAAGGTAGCTTTTATCAATTTTTAATTTAATTTTTCCAGTATTCTTACATGTTTCTTTTTTGCTGGAGATGAGGAAATGTAAAAATGTTCCATAATATTTTACTTTCTATGTGCTTTCAGACACTTCACTGGCCATTTTCAAGGATGTTATTTTTCTGATGCTGTTACTTTATCCTCATGTTTGGACTGTAAAGTAATTTTTGTGTTTTTTCAAATCACAATATCAAAGGCATCTCACTATAAGAGAGGCACTATATATTATGAACTCATGAGTTCATAATATGCACTTGATGATTGCATAGTGCATGAATCTCCAAGTCGTGCTATAGACGTAAGATAATATCTATATTTATTAATAGTACTGTTGTATTGCATTGAGTTGTGTTCTATTAACACAACAAAAATAGTTATGTGTGTGTGTGTGTGTGTGTGTGTGTGTGTGTGTGTACACCTGTGTGCATATCTATATGTATATTTATTGATATTCATGCCTGTTTGTGTTTGTGTCAATGGTAGCTGGGTAATACTTGAACTTTGAACTGGGCGCTTGTGCTCGTGTTCCCCACTTAAAAACTGACCTTGTGTCACAACTCACTCTAGTGGGGGAGTGGGTAAACATTCCCGTTTGTCTGTGTATTGGTTAAAGTGAAAAGTTTTTATATATATTTTCTAAACATATACTGTTAAGTAAAAGAGACAATGAATGTCTATTATGTTTAATCATGAGCCGTTCTAAACATCGTATTTTGGCTTTAATTTCAGGTGAAAATAAAAACAAAAATTCTCCAACATGTGGATAATTTTTTATTAAGTTGGTTCTAAGCTTTCAGCTCACATGAACCATCTTCAGAGAGGTTACAAGGACATTAACATAAAAACATCCACCATCAGCAATGATTTTATCTTGTGTTGACATAAAACTTTGCTAAGCACCAATGACAGTTACCAAAAATAGCAAACGCAGTTCGTAAATTTGTAATGCAGTTCTATGACGTCACAATAATTGCAGTATGTTATTATTATAATAGTAATATTTACCATATATTTATGTTCTACTTTTATACTGAGCACTTTTTAAAGTAAATATTTAATTGTGGAATATACTTCCATTAGTAACCATTAATCATTATTATTATCACAAATATAAACACAATTTTAAATATCTACTAAAAAACAACTAATTACTGAATTAAAACCTTTTCAGCATTATTTAATAAAGGATAAATCTTAAAATCAGACTATACATGGCACAAGTATTAAATGAATGAGACACAAGAACAAGTCTTGGAGAGACTAAAGATCTGTGAAATGACAGCTACAATAGGGGATGCAACAATATATATCA
Organism: Ascarosepion bandense; assembly: GCA_037127315.1. Taxonomy (NCBI): domain Eukaryota; kingdom Metazoa; phylum Mollusca; class Cephalopoda; order Sepiida; family Sepiidae; genus Ascarosepion; species Ascarosepion bandense. The sequence goes on along the minus strand of JBBBDQ010001272.1, from coordinate 620,309 downwards.
TTTCTTTCACATGGCTTGAGTACTTGCAAGATAGAAAATTCTACTTTTGCTTTCTAGAACTTTTCTGACAAATATTTTCAATTGAATCCATGGATCTGTGGCTATGAAGAGCTGACTGATAAAGTAAGCCTTGAATTAAAATTACATTGTCTTAGGTATGTTACATATAGAACAAAAAAGGGAGAGAGAAACAAATGGTTAACAATGTATTCTTCAAAATTATAACATTCACAAGGTTGGGATAAGTAAGCTTGATCCATAGAAGTTCAATAGTTCTTGATCTCTAAGATTTCATCATTACTCTCACATATTGGATTTCACTATACCATCAAAAGCGATGGATAAGTTTAGATCCACATAAGAAATAGGATATTCTTGAAAGGAATGTATTACAATATCTATCAAAAACAGTGTCAGAAACTAAATCCATCTCATCTGAGCAGCAATATTTTCTCAGCAGGCATATATGCTTCTTGCATCTGCATAGAAACCATAAATGTGTATAATACGACAGATGGGTGAATCTGATTGGATAACATCTTGTATGATATTCATTGCATTAGATAAGCATTGTGCATTTTCATGAGTGTTCATCTAATGTCACAATAATGCCTCATTTTTGCCTATTATATATAAACTGACCATACTCAGGAAGTAAAATGACATGGTAAGTCTACTCATGAAATACAAAAAAAAATAAAAAATTTAAAAAAAAATAAAATAAATCGATAAGGTACTCATCGTTGAGGTGTAATTATTTTCATTATTTGAATATTTGAAGTGTTTTATTTCAAACACAAAAACAATATTTGAAGTAATAAAAATGTAAATAAAAAAAATAAATCCATTGATCCATTTATTCAGCACATCACCAGGTGAGAAGTATTGCCTGATGATGAGCGGAATATAGTACTGAAATGTGACAGTTCTTGTACAGCTAAAAAAATGTTTTTATTATAAACTCCAATAATAAGAATATTACTAAAAAAAATTGCATTACTACATATTGAGCATTGTTAAAAAGTAAATTCTATGTATTGTGGAGTGTTATTCCATTAGTTCTTACAACTACTAAGATATATATATATATAATGGGTTATCCAGAAAATTAATGCTGACTTTTAGTTGTGCACATGAAATTTATACAAATATAATATGCTTACATTTTTTATAAGAGCACACTTCAAACTATCAATTGAAAAAGGAAGTTTAAAATTAATTAATTTTTGTCAATTTTGTATCCCTATGAAAATGGAAGATTACACGCACATACCTTTCCTATTCTCCCACTTTTCTTTCCTTCATTTTTTCTAGATTTCTTTTTTGGTTTTTCAGCATAACTGATTCAAATTCAGTGACTGGGTATATACTACACTCTTATCTGTATATGATATTGTTTTGTCAATTAATTGAGACTTTACTTTGAGAATACTAATTTACAGTCATTTAAAATGTTTTTTTATCTGGTTGTCATAAACTACAATTACAATGTACTAAAAATCAGGTCATAAATTATTAGTATTTATCCATTTATAGTCATCACATAAGAGTTAGGTATAAATAATAAGAATTATTGACTTCTCTTGAAACTGAAAGAATTGTTGACTTAATATTGAAAATAATGAAAGTTATTATTTCATCCCATTTTCAAGTACTTTTATCAATTCATATTATCCAACAAAATCTAAGGAACTTGTATTTACCCACTACTAAGGACTATTTGAAAACAATCTTGCAAAGACTGTTTTCACAACCAGATCAGCTCTTGATACAGACAACTATTTTGTAGTCTTGTAACTTCTCTGCACCAAAACTATTTTTTTTTTTTTTTTTTTTTAAATCGTATCATCTCGAGCAAGGCGGTAACGCCACTGATGTGCAGGGGGCTACATAAGAGTGAAAAGATTGGAAAAGAGAAAGCCGGAAACCACATCCTAAACAGGGAATAAGGGACGAGCCTCTTAAACCTGTTCAATAGACGTGGGTGGAGTGTGAACAGGGCAATAGATCTATCTACTCCAATTGAAAAAAAAAAAAAAAAAAAAGTGAGAAGATTGGAAAAGAGAAAACCGGAAACCGCATCCTAAACAGGAAACAAGGGATGAGCCTCTTCACCTGTTCAATAGACGTGATAGCTACCAAAAAACAGAGGAGAGAGAGAGACAGCGAGAGTTAACACTGCATTAGTTAGATAACAGTGCCTCCAGAATTTTTTATAAAAAGATTACATAACTCTCTCTCTCACACACCCACACACAAACCTAAAAGTGTAAAATGAGACAGTAAAGTTCCAATATCTCTTGACAAATGAAGACAATAAAACAGTTTTATTGCAATCAATCGCACTATGTCCATGAAGAAGACAAATTAATAAAAGGCGCTTCTGATTTTTGACAGAGTGCCTAAGTAATTAGTGTAAGTGGCACTATAAAATTCAAAAGTCAAGTTAACAAGTTGACAAAAGTAGAGCCAAAACATTTACATTATTTCGCACTGCCCACTTGGGTCACAACTTATCGCATTTAACAAAAGAATTTGAATATTTTAGTTGAAAATCGAGTTGTACCTGCATCATGCGATAGTCATTAGACATTTGGCAAAATAATTGAAATAAGTGAAGTGGAAAGTTACAAGTAAGCATTTATCTTCATTCAGTTTGTTGATAAGTTCTCACAAAAGTACCAGCTGAAGTGAATTATTGGCAATAACTAAATGAAAAAGTGTGAATGCCAATTTCACATTAAGTTGAATGTACAGTTAACAAAAATAAGTTATCAAACAGAATAACTTATGATCTCTTACACTTATCATACATTGATTTACTCAAACTAGTATCTTCATCTTGATTGTTATAATTAGAGCAGTGAATAAATAAAATGGGGAGGGGGTTCCTTATGCTTTTCTTATTTATCATTTAAATTTTCAGTTTCGGACAAATATCGGCATTATTAGAATCAACTGAAGACTGACTTTTCTTAGTAAATATAAATATCAATTTCTACTAAATGAACAAATTGTAATAAATGAACAGCAAATTTGTTCAAATATGTAGGAATTTTTCAGTCAGTCAATCCCCCACATTCTGAGAAAACATAACATATAAAAGATGATAATGACTTTGCAGAAAAAAAGGTATTTAAAAGATGCTTAAAACAGGTAATAAATAACTTTAGTTTGAATTTCAGAGACAAAACATTACTATTATACACTGATTCTATCAAACTAGTTTCTTTGTATTTAATTACAATATTTCAGGATGACTGAAAGCAATGCAGTGACTAAAAAAAAGAGAAATGAAAGAAAAAAGAAAAAGAGTAAAAAGAGAAGAGAAAGGGGAGGGAAGTAAAAAGAGAGAGAAAATAAAATCAAAAGAAGAAAAACCATAACCACTGACTTTTTTAGGACTTGTTTTCCTAGCTTATGCAAATATCATCCTGAACAGATAAAACTTTCTGGTTGAAATCCTTTTTAGTTTAGAAATGAGACAACTATATAAAAAATATGCAGATTTACCAATTAATAATTACTCAATTTATTACTGAAGCAGAAATGAAATTGTCATGTTACCACTTTATAATGTCTTGTATAAAAGAAGCGCAAATAACTGTAAGATTTGAAAAGGGGGTATAAATACGCATCATGGTCATTGTGTAAGTGGACTGAGTCAGTGTCAATGAATATCAAAATTGGAAACCAAATGATCCTATAGTTCAATGAAAAAAAAAACTACAACAATATTCAGGTCAATCTAGATAATCAGAAAGTCGCCATTGCTTAATTAGAAAAGAAATTTTAAAAACTCTCATTGCAAGGTCACAGATGCTGCAAAGTGTGCCAAAATCAACCCAAAAATGGCAATGTAGTGCTATCTTCATCATCTGGATTATTATTATCATTGTTAAGTCATTTCTTAAATCTATAAACATTCAACAAAAGTAAGTAGTCGCTAATGGAGATGATCATGAGGGCAATTACATAATAGATATTTATCATGAGAATGATTGTGTCACTTTTTATTTAATTAAAAGGTTTGACAAGCTATAATGTCACTGAGAGATGTGTAAGTAGCGTAATAGTTATCAATGTGAAAGATGAAACTGACAAGTCACCAAGTTCAAATTCCAGTTGAGCCTGTTGCATCTCTTTTCACTAGAGTTATGGATAAAATAGCAGGACAGACTGGGATCTCTAGCCTTGTTTGGCAACCAAACTATGAGAAGAATAACTCTGAATTCAAACTAATTTGGTGATGAATTAACAATTTTCCATTGTATAACAAACTTGTTATTAAAATTGTAACAGCATCACCTGATGTGGTATAACCAAGTGCTCCACAAAGAGTCTATAGGCTCAAGAAGAATATTGGCATTGGTAAGAAATACACAATTTAGCAAAGTGTCATTGCCAAACTGAATTTTATTAACATTTTCTTCTAATGGCAAAGTTAGTAACATTTGATCAGTATTTGAAGAGATTATTTAATTGGTGAATCTGTATCGTGGGGTAGTGGATATCAGTTCAGAACGACAAATTGGAGAACCGAGTTTGAATTCCAGTTGAATTTGTTGCATTCACTTACACAAAAATACCCTTGAGAAAGGTATTAATCCATCTCTTCCCCTTTCAGCTATGGGTTAAATAGCAAGACAGATTGAGTTCTGTAACCTTGGTTGGCAGCCAATCTACCACAGAAAAAAATGGCAACCTACTAAGGGAAAATCTTCTGCCTAGTTAGTCACGTATGGCACTTAACTGAATGACTGATTTAATTAGGGTAGTGATAAAGAAAAATATTCATTTTCTTAATAAATGAACATATGATTGCCTTGGTACATGATAATCTAAAAGAAAAGTCATTTCTAAAATAATAACACATCACTTACAAATAGATCAGTGACTAAAAATATAACTGGTCTGCATATGCCTATGCTATTTCTTCTGTCTCTAGATTCCCTAAAAATGTATTTTTGGTCTTAATTCATAAAATTACTGTGATTATTAGAAATATATAATAATATTATTCAATAATGAATTTCATTGTTGACAGAAGCAAGCCAATTTATATCAACATTTTGAACAAATAAAGAATGTCTGTAGTCATATATGGTTTAAAATAAGCTATGTCAATGAGTAGCAAGTACCTGGGATAGTGTGTTTCCAGATAGAATGATGACCAATTAAGGTGTGAAACTATCTGTCACCATATACAGGGTGTGATGGGTAAATTGTTGCCATTTTATATTTTCAATTTCACACATGTGAGTTGTTTGTTTTTGTTGACTGCACCGTATAGTAGGGTCGGTTGGGCACCATCTGTGAGAAAAGGAACACTATGACGCAATTCACTTCGCCAGAAATTTGGAAATAGCATGCTGTACTGATTGGCATTTGCTCCAATACAAACATTTCAAAGTGTTTGGGTGTTAATCTGAGGACAGTGCAGAGAATTCAGAAAGAGTTGGATGAGTCTAATGGCGATTACAAAGGTATGGCAACTTGAAATTGTTCTAATAAGAAAAAACTCACAAATTTGTTGGTGTGGACCTCAGACTCAACACAGAGACCTACATCAAGTGCCTTGAGAAGGTAGTACTGCCCTAGGTCTTGCATCAGGACTCTGCACCATGCCACACAAATAGAAGAACCCAGTCATGGCTGCCAGACAATTTCAGCAACCACATCACCCCTTACATCTGGCCACAAAGCTAACAAAAGATGAACTGAAGGCAAGGATTATGGAAGCATCCATCAACTTAAACTAGGAGACTATCCAGAAAAGTTGCAGGAGATTCCAAAATCATCTGGAGACCACAGTTGAAGCCAATAGTGATTTTATTGAATAAATTTATTCTTTAGTATTTCAAGAAATTTCTGTATAACTTTGGTAGATATATCTGTTAAAATAAGATATCAGTGTTATTTACATATTCGCATAATTTAGACGACAATTTATCAATCACGCCCTGTAGTTTAAAGTTCTATATTAATGCATGGTAGGATGAACATAGGAATCAACACTGCATAGTGATTGTCATTGTCATTTAGTGGACTCTATAAATTTACAACCTGCTAAAGGAAGTGTAACATATTGCTTGCAAATCACTTGAGGCAAGATGCTAACAGTGATCACACACTGTTGATTCTCATGTCCACATTGTGCATATCTATACAAGTTCTATCTCCAGTACTCTATCTCATTTTTGTCCTATAAATATAGCAAATTTTAAATAATAAACAGTTTTAAGGGATATATTCAAAACTTGTTTTGGAGAATGAAAAACAAAGTATTTACATGTTATCCTTTATGTCTTAAGTGGCAATATATCAGTCAAAAATATATCATATAATGGTTAGCAGCTTAGAATGAGAAACTGGTTAAGTTGAGTTTGTTGCATTCACTTTCACACAGTACCCTTGGGAAAGTTAAGGATCCATATCTGCCCTAGAGTTAAATAACAGGGCTAACAGGGCTCTGTAGCCATGATTAGCAACCAGTCTAGGAGAAAGACAACTCCAAATTCAAAACTCTGCTATACAAAAATGGTTAGACATGGGATGCCTGTAAAACAAAAACACAACAGATTGCAACAAATAAGAATAGCCCCACTGGACAGTGATTATTCAGAATGCTGATGACATTAACAATGACTGAAAGGGTGACTAGACTGACTGATATATTACATTTTAAATTTGCGTTAACTATAAGCATTAAAAAAAAATCTTTTGCACTACTAAGAGTATTAATAGAAAGATGTAAGAAATTGAGAATGAATTAAAACACCTAATTGGATCCGATTTATCAGATGCAAAAATTAGTAAGGAGAAATTTTGTCATAGCAAAATTATCAGCTTTAATTAGAAACATTTCTGCTTACTTCTTTGTGTTCTTTGCTGACTTTCAGTGAAGTAAAGGCTTCATCTCCAATACGACATGGCCAATGGACCTTTCGAGTTAGTTTTGGTACCACAGCTGCTGCCTTGGTGCTATCTTCTGTTGTACCACTTTTGGAAGTGCTGCCAGATGTTCCACTTGTTGTAGATGTTGTAGTTTGGCCCCCCTTACTAGAGGCAGCATGGGATGTTTTACTGCTGCTGCTGCTGCTACTAGTGCTGCTGCTGCTAGGTCTTTCATCCTCCTAGAAAAAAATAAAATAAAATGTCATCTAAGTATGGTTAAAAAGTATTAAAGCAATAAAATAGATTGTAATATAGTCTGGGCTTTTCTGTAATAAATAGTGATGATATTGATATTAAAACTGTGCTTTTTCATGAACAGACCTTCCACTAGTGCTAAAAGCAATGCAGTATATCTTGTATAAGCTCATCAACAAAAAATACAGTGACAGATGTTCTTTTTCACAGATTCATTTTCAGATAATTTTCATTCTGGTATATATATATATATATATATATATATTACAGAGATATTAGATGTCAAAAAAATAAATATGATGGATTACAAAAGGAAATTGCAAGAATTTTTTTTAAATAAATGTGAATGAAATGAAATAGCTCATAAATTACATAAAGTCAATGATAAGAATAGACAAGATGAATATTTTCGGAATGTGAAAAAAAAAAAAAAAAGAAAATTTGCATCATTTATTACTTTCTAAATGGAATACTTATACAGGGTGTCCCTAAAGTCTGGCCACAGACAATTTTGTTGACCATATATATATATATATATATAGTTGTCAGTCCGTAAACGGTGGGGATAATCCAACAAGATTTCCTAATATAAATTATTAATAGGTAAATCCATATAGAGAGCTTGAGGGCTCATTGAAACGAACTATAGTTTATAACTAATATGACGTGTTGATTTTTCCTTTTTATATATATATATATATATATATATATATATATATATTTAAACCTCCACATATTAACCTTTTGCACTCTCTATGTAGTGGCTTCATTTGTTAAACAAAATGTACTGCAAATGCATATAACATCAGACAATAGTGCGGTTGAATTTTGCACTAGTGTTTTCGTATCCTAATATGGCAATAGGAGAATGACTAACTGACAATCAAAGATGATACTACTGCAGTTGTCTGGGCACTTATACCTAGTGGATGAAATACTTATGAACATTGCAGAGTGCTAAAGGTTAAACATGGTTTTCTTGAAAGAAATAATTGACTTCTTTTTCTGGGGTTTGCTAAAGGAAAAGGTATACTCAATGAAACTTGTAAATGCAACACATTTGATTGAACACATAAAGAGTGAATGTACTAAAATTGACAGCAATGTAGATTTATTGCATCAAGTTTACATGAATCTTGCAAAGTCAACCTTTACATCACAAATGATGGAAATTATATTGAAGATGTTATTTATTAACATTCCAATTCAATAAAATGGTGTTGAAAACTTGATTTCTTGAAAATATTGAAAATATGCATTTTTGTATATGAACTAAGACTTTAGGGAAACCCTGTAGAATGACTAACATTTAAAAATGGTACATATACAAAAACGAGATTTTTTCGTATAGTACATTTTTCATTTATATACAAATACTGAGCTGAGATATTGAATTCAAATAAAACATAAAATAATATATATAAGGATATTTTTGATTCACTGATATCTAATTGAGTTTTGCCATGATCAGCATTATCATTCACAAATTTGTTGAATATTTAGAAAGCTGTAACCTGCATCAGATTTTTGGGGGGCAACAGTGCCAATCTTGAATGATAACCATTAGTATTTGCAGGCCAAAAAACAAGGATGAGAAATGAAAAAAAAATTACAATTTTTATGTATAAAAAATAGGAAATTATTACACATGCCTCTTTTGTTTTTCTTCTGAATTTAATTAACTTTGACATCTAAGAATTAGGTTCCATAGCACAAAAAAGAAACAAAGCAAAGAGTAGAAGGTTTTATAGTTAGGTATATAGAAGAATTAAATATACACACTACTTGTAAATATAAATGAAGTAGTAGTAATTTGAAGTAAAACAAAAAATAAAAGACTGATAAACAATAAATAAGTAGTTTAGCAACAGTAACGAAGGTGTTAATGCAAAAACAAAAAATAATAATAATAAGCTGTTAGAATTATCTTCAATCAACTAATATAAGATGACATTTGCAAAAGGTAGCTTAGAAAGATATAAAGTGCAGAGTGTGAAAATATCCGAAGAGATAAATCATGAAGGAATCAACCATGCAAATGGATAAAGAATTCTGGGAAAAATTACAATAATAAGTAGAGGATTAATATAAGTGAATAAATGACAACATTTTCAACTTTTAACTTCAAATAAAAGGGTGGGAGGGAGGGGGAAGACTGTTTACGAATATATGTTTTACTAAGTAGAGAATCTTTTGCATATTTCTAGAATGGTACAAAGATAAGGTAGGGGATTAATACGGTGTACAAAAAATGAGTAATAAGCATTAGAGACAAAGAAGGGGGAGATTGCGGGGTGGGGGGGGAATGAGAGTGGAATAGGAGGAAGATATGAATTAATGGTTTCAGTATAAAATGGAGCAAGGAAAATAAATCATCAACAAAGAATATTTTCTATAAATAGTTTGGCTTGACACAATCACATATGTTGGGATTAGGAAAACAGGAAATAAAAAGAAAAAAAAGGAGAGAAAAAATGCACATAGTTAAGAATTTTATTGTTCAGCAGAAGCAAAAAGGCAAGGGATATCCAAAAACTATTTTATGAACAGAACAAGAAAATCTGTGCACATCAATTTCCTCGTGACTAAGAGATGAAAGCCTGTTGTATGAGAGGAAGCTTGTGATTAAAGAGTCACATTAAAATTTGTTCTTTAAGAAAATGATAGCAATAAATAAAAGGGGGGACATTTAAATAGTAGTATTAGAGTAAGTCACTGGATTAAGAGGCTATCTTTTTGAAAGTATATTAATAAAATGAAGTTATTATAGTGAATCCTATTTGTATATTTACAAAGCCATACAAATAATATTGAAAGAGATAGTAATATTGAATGATAATGTCTAATAAAGGTGGAACTAAGATGTAAGCTGCTTAAAAGCAGTTGATAAGAAACGAAGACAACAACAAATATAAAAGATGATAAAATTAATCGACAGAATGACACTAATCATGATTCCATAGCCAAGAAACTGAATGCCATTCCACAAAAGATAAAAAAAAATGTTAACTTAATTAACAAATCAATTAGACATAAAAGAGTGGAAGAAAAGAAAGAATGGTAAATGCAAAACTCTTGGTGAAATTTGCAATTCTGAGAGATTTTCTTTTTAATAAAAAATGGTCAAAGTTCAAGCATGCAGAAATTATAAATTTGGATTCTGAGTACATGAAATCACACATATCCAGCTTGTCCAAAAGCTGAGGATTAATAATCACTAAAGTATAAACAGAAGCTGTGTGTGTGTGTACAGAAATAAATCAATAATGTGCAAATTCTTTATCTCAGTAAACGATAAGAAAACTGTTTAAAAGAGTGAAAATGTAAAGTTCTGAAAGTGTTTTTTGAAAGCCCAGGATATTTTGGAAATGCTTATCTAAAACACTCACATTAAAGTCAAGTTAGTAAGTCCAATACCTAGACTGGGTAGATAACATGAAGAGAATTGCAAAAGAAAGAAATTTCAGTGTAGTAAATGTCAACAATTAGATGTTATTCTACTTAACATGAATGACCCTCAACAGTAAAAACATTCCTAGAATACTTTTGTCACGCTACCCAATAAAGAAAGACAGTATAATGCTTGTTGGGACTTGTTTGTTTAATTAAAAAATCAAGCATCCTTTTCCCAAATATCTTAGGACCGATGAACTATCGTATAATAATCTGATTACACAAATACCCAAGTAAACAATTAAAAAAAAAAAAGCAAAAGGGAAGGATCTACAATCTTTTCAGAAGAATCTTTTAGCTTTTTAAAATGATTATTGGTAAGAAAGCCAAAGCTTTCAAGAAAAGCAGAAATCATGGAATAGGGCAAGGTGGGAAAATGTAATCTCTCTGAAAGGCTAGAATCAGATTGATGTCTTGTGATAATGATTGAAAACAGTGAATCAGGCAGAAGATGGAGAGGGTGACAAATGTGCCAAAAATGCAACATCCTCCTCTTCCTCCTCCGATTGAGTTATGATGGAGATGTTGAAAGCAATGTGATGTAGGATGAAAGAAGAGCTGCAGGCGAGACTGCTGACATAACAATTATTTCTATCTAATATTAGGAGACTGTGAAATATGGCAGCCATTGAAAGCAAAGAACCTAGCACTGGAAACTATCTTGAAAACTGGACACAAAATATTCAATTTATACTAGAACAGATAATAACAAGACAAATCAGGGTCCAGTGATGAACCAATAAAAAAAACTAGCAAAAGGATAAATGATGAGGATGGGTTTTAAAAATAAAACAAAAGAAAAAAAGGTAGAAAATGTGGCAAATGCAATCTGCTTAAGGGGCAGTATTAAGCTTTTATAAATTTGCATAATGTCAAGAATAACTTTAAAATTGGCAAAACAGCTTCATTTTTCAAGAAATGTTTTTATTTAATAACCATTTAAATCAGAATAAATGACTCAAAGCATTACTGTTTTCAATCTTGATAAAAATGTTTTAAAAATAGCTAAATTCATCTTTTAGAAATAAAGTTGTCATAAAGGTTTTCTTACCTGTAATATTTCTGTATATATAACATTTTCAGCAAGACATCTATTTTTTAAAGTATGTTTTGTTATTATCCTAAGTCCACAATTGAATTATTTTACTCTAGTCATAGCTACAAAGAGCTGACCATAAGAACATTTTAATAATGTTCTAATGCTTGTATTAATAATAATCATTAATTCAGTAAACTTACTATCTTTTACTTGTTTAAATAATTCGGAAGTTTTAAGAAAAGCTAATTAAACAAATACTTTTGACTTATTTAGATAATTCCATAAAAAGATTTTTCCTTCTCTTCGACTAATTCATAGCAATGTGAAAAAGCAGATGACAACAATGATTATTATAAACAATAGGTTTTCTAACTAAATAAATAATTTTTTTACATACAAATATGATGATTAAAATTACTAGCAGAAACAATTCTTATAAATAGCAATTTTTCTAATTTAGATTAAAAATAAATAAGACAGAAATATTTATTAAAATATGTCGTTAAGAATTGTTAAGCAAATTAAATATATGTAATTCTCATTCTATATGTGATACCACTTCCAGATGTGATGTAGTTATCTCCCTTTAACTCAACCCTCCAAATTATTTGTTCACTGCCGCTGTATTGAACTCACAACTCAAGTCACTGGAACTAACTGATGCTTATATCCACTGGGCCATGTGTTCAGTAGATGTATGAAATGGTCCAACACATTTTTTTTAATTTATTTGTTTAAACATTATTTTTAATGGATACATGTACTTGAATAGATACTCTGTTTTCTATAATTAAACAGTATATTTAATTATATCTACTGGCCTGAATAACTGAGAAATCTTGTTAGGAAAATATGCCTCCTCTGACAGAATACAAACCTCTCTAGGGAAAACCTTCGATTGATCTGACCTGTTTTAGACAGCTCAACCATGAAAGACATAGTTAGACATCAGATCAATTGACAGTTTCCCCTAAAGGATAGAGGTTCATATCCTTCCAGAGGACGCATATTTTCTTAACAAGATTTCTCCATTATTCAAGCCAGTAGATTTAAATAAATATACTGTTTAATTATAAAAATCAGTGTATCTACTCAAATATGAGTATCCATTAAAAATTATGTTTAAACAAGTAAATTATATATATATATATATATACACACACACATATATATATTCAGGATCAAAGTTCTTGTCTGGAACTTCTGCATGGGAAATGTTATATAAGTATTGATACACATTCTTGTTTTTATATACGTGCTTATTACTAAGGTGTTATAAAATCAAAAATGTCAAGAATCTTTTAAAGGGTGAGATTTTTTTTTCTAAGTTTTTCTAATAATAAGCAGCACCAGTTGTATTTTACAACTGACTGGATTTAAATCCATTTATACCAAGACAAGGATACAGCTTTTCTTTTCACTACCCGCTGACTTACTGCTACTTTGATTTAAATATTTTGGATCATAGTGAATGGAAATTATTGCTGATTAAATACCAAATTTTGTCATTTTTAATCAAAAAGGTTATTTTACATTGAAAATTGGGAAAGTTAATTGTCACTTGTCAGAAATGAAAGCAAGCATTACTGATGGGGTTAATCATGTCAAGATATCTTTAATATTTTTAGCTACTCTTGATATTCCAAAAATAAGATTTTGTAACAATTTTTGTTTTTCTCTCCAGAGCCATTTATTTTTAAAGAACTGAACACAACCTTTTTCTGTCTGATGTCTTATACAACTGCTAGTAGTTAGCATGCACGCATACTTGGAAAACATGCTTCTCTTTCTTAATGTTTTTCATTAAATTCAATGCAAATAGAAAACAAATAACGTTTAATTAACAATAAAGAATTAATCCTGACTTATTCAAAAGATCTCTCCCTTGCTCAAAAAAGAAATTTATTGCTGTGTAAAGTAAGGCATATATGGTAGATCTCTATTTAAACTCTCCAACACTGACATAATCAAATCAGACATTTGCTTATCTGGAAAGACAAAAATAAAGTCGTTTTACTGAACAGAAAGTTGTCAATTCATGTTGTAACCAGTACAAACGAACAATTCTTGTTCCCTTGCAAAGTGTGGAGTATACAATTTAATGAATCTAGTTTAGAACTTGTTGAGGAGAGAACTGAAATTTAAACAACCAACAAATTTTGTCAAGTGAAAATGTCTCAAAATAACTACCACCAACAACAACAACTAACTAGAAGATATCATTTTCATTAGCAAAGTACTGTCTCAAAATCTAATCTAAACTTATTTATGAATGGAACTTTTGTCTCTGTGTGTGTGCGTGTGTCCTGTGACCTATAGACTCTGAAACAGCTGAACCAATTTTCTTGAAAATTTACACAGTTGTACTATAAGCGTCTGTGAGTGTTCTTAGCTAGGTTTTGTGTCAAGGTACCCCTGATAAATATTGAAAATCGATAATCAAAAAAATTGGGTTATAGGAGTGGTCCGATTTTAATCAAATTCGATACACTCAGAGACAAAGACATAAGAAACAATATTCAGAAGTTTCAAGGTTGCAGTTCTTACAATAGTGCAGAAAATCAATTATATATATATATATATATATATAAAAGCAAGATGTTTGTGTATGTGTCTGTTTATCTACCTGTATGTCAGTATTTTTTCAGCTCTTTTATTTTAGTTTTTGCATCGGGTTTGGCTCTAAGTAGGTATAATTGTAGTTTTTAGTCTCAGCCATGATACCATTTACTCAGAGGACTTATTTAGCCATCAAAATTCAGTTTACGATGAAAAAAACTTATTTGATATCAATACCAGAAAATCAAAATTTGACTTACATCCATTCATTTTTCTTTCAGTCTACGGTTTCACTTTAACTGGAAACAACTATTGCTTTTTAGTCTTTCGTGCCAACATCCAAAGAGTCTGAGCTCCAGGACCATGGGTTAGTTTTAAAGCTTTCATTACACCCAAGCAACGCCGGGCTATACTGCTAGTCACCAATATTCACAAATTTCTAAGAAACACATTATTATTACTGGCTGTTCCTTCTGCTATTAAGTAAATAGGTCTTTTCTTAAATCAGTATGATTATATTCTGTATGGTTTAAGAATTTTAAGTAAAACAAAATATGGAAGCATGCATAAGATATTTTTTCTGGATTCCAATCACAAGTCAAGGCTGTACCATGCGCAGCACAATAAAATTCAAATATAGAACAACAGTGAGAAAGCAAAAGAGAAATATTTCACATGAAAATACAAACAAATATTACGATAATGTTCTTAAGATTAGAATAAAAAACACAACGGAAACGTATATATCATAAGTAGACAAGAATTTAACCAAACGAATCTATTATACACTGAAACAAAAGTAATAAGAATTTTAAAAAAATTAATAGAAATATTTTATAACAAAAATAAAAAAGATTATATTTTAATGGCAGAAACCAAACTTACTACCTAAAAATACACTCACTTTTAGAAAATAAAAAATCATGCATTTTAAAATTTTACATATATTTTAAGTTTGATGTTTAATACTTGAAAACAAATTTTATTGAAGTGATTTTCACTAATGAACAAACTAAAATCAATATTTTATTTGTATCTTTTCAACTATCACTGTTTATTCCATTTCTTATATAAAGAACTAGCTGTATATCTTGGCATTGCTCAGGCTTTTTAGTGATTATGTTGAAATGCTAAGGTCAAGTGCTTATTCAAAAACCTCCAGTATGAGGTTGCCATGATGTATAGGTTAAAAAATTCTAAGTAAGTATTGGTTTTTGTTGTATTTGTAAAAAGGTGTTCATGCTTATTCCAATTTTGCCAATAAACGGGAATTATGTATGTACAATTGGAAGAACAGAGGCAGGTGATACGGGAGCCTGTAATGTGATGTGATGACGTTGTGACACAGAAGAAATGGCTGCACTGTCCTTGCAATGTTGGAGAGGTTGGCACTTAGCAGAAAACATGAAATTGTTATGGCATATGATAAGGTAGAAGTTACAAAAAAGTCCCGGTTTTTGTTGGAATACAACTAAGCGATTGCAAAAGGCAACCTTTTCCATTAATTTTTGCCACATCCTATGTGTCAATTGAACTTTTTGTTTGCATATCAAGGCATTGGACCTTGATCTACCAGTGATTCAATTTTAGTTGAGTTTGAGTGAAGCATATTGGAGAAATGCATAACATAAAAGTGCACAAAAGACCACCCAAAATTATGTTTGTCACTGATTTTTGATGAACATTGTACATTGATTTGAAAATTTTTTGTGTACATCAAAAGTTCGAACCTTGATCTACAAGTTACCCAATTTTGGTTGAATTTGTGTTAGACCTCTTGGAGGACAAGAGTTCATAAAATTTAAGCATTTCAGTGATTTCTGCCATACTCTGTAAATTGATTACAAACATTTTTTGCATACATCAAAAGTTCATCTCGTGATTGACAAGTGACCCAATTTTGGTTGAAATCAAACCAAGGGTTACAGAGGAGTAGAGTTCATTAGAATAGAGACACACAAACACATACGCACACATATGTAGAGACAAATCTATTTTTATATATATAGATTAACAAGAAACCTTTTTAAAACACTTGATCACACTGTATTAAACCTACAATAAGTATTCTATTAAAGATGAGAGAATGTACAAGTGCATTACAATATTATGACACATTCTCTACACAAATTTTATACTAAAAGTATATTGGGGCACTCTGTTATAAAATATACAATGGAACATTTTAGGTTGTAAACCTTCCTTGAATGATTACAGATCCTGCATATGCATGTGCTATATATTAAACGAGTGTACTTTCCCACAGAAAGAAATGGCAACCTACTGCAGGATAAACTTCAGTCAGTCATGTCTCTTTTGGAACATGATTGCCCAAGGGTGTATCACTTATGGCACTTAACTGACTGACTCCTTCCATTAAAAATGATGGTAAAGTATTTGAGAGGATTATATATATATATATATATCAGCATGCGGTGTAGATATAGAAGAATCCAAAGAAGTATCCTGTACATACAGTGGTAAGATAACTCTCTAAGAGAGCTCTAAATATATATGTATATAAATACATATAGAGCAAATATACGAAAAAATTAAGGCAGACACGTTATTTCATGGTAAATCAGAAGTATAGGCCTATTTCAGGCGAACCATCATCAGCTTCCATCTTTATTATACAGAAGATTTTACACAAATGAAATTTCATTCTGTACAATAAAGACGATGATGGTTTGCCTGAAATAGGCCTATACTTCAGATTTACCATGAAATTACGTGTCTGCCTTAATTTTTTCTTATATATATATATATATATATATATATATATATATATATATATATATACACACATGTGATTTCAACAAAATGTACACTTTGTAGTGGATATAAAAAAAATTGTACATGTTCTAAAATATAATTTATATATATATACACACACACAAAAACATAATGGCCTTTATTATATATGTGTATAATCTTCACTACTCAACAACATAATAATTGCAAAAAGTAAAATGAGGTACTGTTAAAGAGCAAACACACTGCAAGAGCTTTCATAACCGGTAGTAAAGAGAATGAACTTAGCGAACTCTACCTTGTTATTGTTCAATAAAAGCAGTTGAAATTGGACTGCGACAGGAGGGAAATATATATATATATACACACACACACATGCACACAAAACAGTGTTTACTATAATATGGACGATAATGCTATGGATTTGCTTATTTTGATAGGCTCACTTCACAAAACTTCCATAATACTTATTTCCTAATTTATGACAGCTCTTCTTTTTCTGCCTAATGTAAAAATAGAAATAAACATTGAAAATGTTCTCATCATTTCCTGTCTTTTTCTGAACATGGCATAAATCAGAATTGCAACCTAGAACACATTATAGCAGATTCAGAGCAACTGAGAAATTTTTTCTTTCTTTAAAGCCTCATACTAATAGTTAAAATCTGTAGAATAATAAATATATATATAGTTTAAAAGATTTTAGATTCATTTCTAACTTATATTCTATGATGAAGAGTTATTTACATTTAAACTAATGTCCTCATCTTTGTTGTCTTTGTCATCATCACATTTCAGCCATTGTTTCTATTGATCCATGTAATATTCAAAGAATTTTGATCTGAACCCTTTATGAAAGCATTATTAGCCTTCATAATACAGTGGGTGATTTCATCATCAAGAGTTTTTGTAATATCTACATTACTGTCTAATTACATGAAATTTTTCACAAGCTGCTACGTTTTGCCATAAATATAAAGGCTTATCTCACATTAGATCATGCATACATATGAGCAAGGATAGATAGATATGAACAAATTGAAGTAGTTTCTGTCTGAAGTTCTGTAATGTGAAGTTATTTATATTATTTACAAATGGAATGATGTCCCCATTTCAGTGCCTTCTCTGGGTGTCTGTCAATCCAGGTAACTTTCAAGGAATTTTGAACTGAAACATTTATTTACTTTATTCTTATTTTATTGTTCATGCCTAGAGATATCTTATTTCTTATTCTAAGATTGTACCACCTGGCCCAAGGATTGAACTCACAATTATGGTCACCAAATTCATAAAAAAAAAAAAAAAAAAAAAAAACTTTAATCCTGTGAGTCTGAATGTAAGTAATCTAGATTTATGTGTATGAAATTTAAATACCCGAGTTTGAATAAATGACTACAGTATATTATTCAATAGAGATTTGCATGTACTCATAAATGCAGTCATTTAATCACAAATTAAAAATTTTACCAGTTTATAACTAATTAAAATTGTTACATGTATACACAGATATGTTGAGTTTTCTAAAAGAAAAAAAATGTTTGTTTTTGTATCATTAGTGAATATTTAATTCAAGTATAGCAAAAAAAAAAAAATTCTAAAATACAAACATTATCAAAAAGAAAAAACCCCCAAAAAATAAAAAAAACCTAAGAATTCAGAAAAAAAATGAAAGTCATTTCTCTTCTAAATCTGACATGTAATTTTAGCTCTATGGTGCAATGAGGTTTTGTGTGTATTTAACAAGACCTGGGAAGATTATCCTAAAGTAGGTTTCAATTGGCTTAAAGTCAGTCCTGTTGCCAAAAATGCATCAATAACTCATTGGATTTCTATATTTGGTAACCACTGACAAGAATACAATTTGGTAGGTATCAATGCCATGACATCATTGTACCTTTATAGTATCTGACTAAATAAAACTCCTAAAAATAAAAAAGTCAGGTAACTTTAATTTATGCAAGCTCTTGAATGCAGCGTAATACCAGACAAATTTATTGAATTTTCTTTATTGTTAGTCACTTGGCAGACTTTGTATTGGTTTTTACTAAAGAGTTCATTTTTGTTTTTGTAGTGTGTGTGTGTGTATATATATATATATATAAGTTGAATATATGGATTGGTATATGATAAGAACAGAATAAGTAAAGAACATGTAGGGAAAAAAGTGTCTTTAACATGTTTCACTTTAACAAGCTTCTTCAGAGATTCATTAAAGACGAATGATTTAAAAATCTAAGAGACAGTGTTAATTTAAGTATACTTTCATTGGTCAGATACCTGTCATGTGTGATAAATCAATGGATGAATATTAAATGTAGAAGAAAAACTTGTGTGTGTAACAACATGTAATAAAAACATTAGATGTTTATTATGAATGAAAGTAGATATAAGCGAAAATAATGTGTGTTAAGCAAAACAATAGACAAATTAAGTGTGTGTATATGTCAGTAACATTAGTATGTGTGAATGACAATGACAAAATACATTTCCGTTCAAAATACGTAACAAGTATTATACACATGTGTCAAGTGATGGAATGAATTTTCTTTTTTAAATAAAATGAGAGAATCAGTTATGAATGGATGTGTTGAGAAAAATCATGTATGAATGTGTGTGTTTATGAGTCAGTAAAGTTAATATGTAAAATGAGGTATATACGTGTCAAGTGACACATGTATGCATATGAAAGAATCATGTATGAATGTGTGTATACGAGTCTGGTATCATAAAAACAAAATAAATTTCCATTTAAAATTCTAGTGAAAATAATGTATAAAAGTATTAAATGAGCGTTTTATAAATAAAAAATAAATTTAAATCATTCCATCACTTGCCATGTGTATACCTCATTTCATATATTAACTTTATTGACTTATAAATGCACATATGATTTCTCTCAATACATACATTCATAACTGATTCTCTCATTTTATTTAAAAAAGAAAATTCATTCCATCACTTGACACGTGTGTACAATACTTGTTACATATTTTGAATGGAAATGTATTTTGTCATTGTCATTCACACATACTAATGTTACCAACATATACACACACACTTAATTCGTTTATAGTTTAAATATGCTTAACACACACTTTTTGTTTATATATACTTACATTCATAATAAACATCTAATGCTTTTATTATGCGTTGGCACACAAACCTCAACAGACACAAGTTTTTCTTCTACATTTAATACTCATCCATTACTTTATCACACATGAAATGTATCTGATCAATAAAACTATACCTCAATCAACATACTGTCTCTTAAGATTTTTAAATCATTCATCTTTAATGAATCTCTGAAGAAGCTTGTTAACGTGAAATATGTTAGATTAAAGACACTTTTCCTTAAATGTTCATATATATATACACACACACACACATATAAATATATATACATATATATTAAACAGTTATTGATCAGAGTCAAATTAGACGAGTAAACAGTCATATTAAATAGTGCTCTATACACATTTAAAGAAAAAGATTTAACATGTACAGTTTTAAAATATTAAAATTAAGATCATTAGATTTCACTGGCATGGATTTAACCTTTCAGTATCGCCAGGCATTATAGATTAACTGATTTTCTGACACTTCAAATGCATAACAGGAAGTTTAAGATAAGGATAAAAGTTAGTCAAAACAATTTGAAATAATATTGTATATACTTTCATTCGGGTTGTAAATTTCTTGTTATGTACCTTAAATTTCCTGTTGTGCATTCAAAATAAAAGCATTAAGAAATCAGTTAATCTATAACACCTGATGACACTGAAAGGTTGAAACCCTGGTAGCATTAAGAAATCAGTTAATCTATAACACCTGATGACACTGAAAGGTTGAAACCCTGGTAGCATAATCTGATCTTCCTAATTTGGAGATATATATATATATATATATATACACACACACACGTGTGTGTCATCATAGCAAATGTTCAAAAAGTCTTCTGCTTGCTTCTACACATGCACAAACCCATCAGATCATTGACTGGCAGACCCCTTCAAATACTCCCACAGTCAAATGATTTTGCAGGCCCCATGATACCTTGATGAAGTGATTCTGTATTATTAATATCTGCTGCATAAACTGGTTGTTTCAGGTGGCTCTATATTTAAAAATCCAAAGGATTATTGTTGGGAGACACTGCATGCATGGAACTGGTCTTCTCTTACCTATCCATTTCTCATGGTAGATGTCAGCCAGTGCATCACAAACAATGTGACTAAAATGTGCTGGAGCCCCATCATGCATGAACTATATGTGTCTTCATATTAGCAGAGGTACACCCTCCAGTAGGTTTGGAAATGTGTTTGAAATAAACTCCCTGTAGACGGCTCCTGTAAGATGTGCTAGAACATATGAATCTACCAGACAGTCTCCCACAATTCCAGCCCATACATGAATTATAAACTGATGGTGGTGTCTAGTCTGTATAGTACAATGGAAATTCCAATCCACACACAAATATTGGTTGTGTAAATTTGTTATTCTATCTCTTTTAAATGTTGCCTCATTCATAAATAAGACTGAAGAGACAAACAATTGATAAGCAGCTTGTGCAATAAACCATCAACAAAAGTTCTCCTGTGGTGAGTGATCAGAAAGTGAAAGACCTTGCACATTTGCAAATGATACAGATAAAGAAGCTGCTTTCTGAAGTACCCTCTAGGTGGTACTATAAGATGTATGGTATACTAGGGCTACTTAATGTGTGCCGATACCTGGATCATTTCTAACAGCTCGTAGAATGTGTTCTTCTCAGTCTTCCTTGATCCAGTCTGTGGTGCAAGGGATCCTATCTCAGCAGTGTGACAATAGACAGCAGGAAATGTTATATGACTTGGTTGCCTTCAGTCTGGAAACACAATCTGATGCAGCCTCATGTCCATTATCATTTGTGCAGTTGTATATAAAAATCATATCTACTTGCTCATGATATGAATATCCTGCCATTGTTAAATGGAAGATTTCTGAGTTAGCTCACTACTACACATGTCAAATGTTGAAGACAGACTATGCACAAATGACAAATGTAACCTAGTCTATATGGCAACACAGCACCATCTATTGTAAACTTTGAACTAAAAACAAAGGATTTAAAGACATATGTTTACATAGAATTTTGTCCTTGTTTTATTTTGAATTTGCAAAGTATTTTGAATACACCCTGTATATACAACAAACAAAAGTATTGGTAAAACCAACAAACCCTGCCAAATGAAAATCATAAATGGAAACCCAAAATAAAATTCAAGAGAAAATGCATATAAAACACTTTAGAAAAAATGGGAAAGGAAGAAAGGAATGGAGAAGAAAGACCAAAAGACAGGCCTCTATCTAAAAAGTAAGAAAAAGTTGCTCTATGTCTACTTTAACAAAACAGAGTAATTACACTAACCAATAAGATGAATAATGAAGAGAGAGAGAGAGAGAGAGAGAGAGACAAAGTTTAGACCACTACTAACACTACCATTATCATCAGGTGACTAGAATATATTTTAAGGAATTAAACTAATGGAATAACATTTTTAATGTAATGGTATTTTAGTGGATAAACAGTTTTGATTAAACAGCCAGGTATTTTTTTATTTATTTATTTTTTTTTGTTTTTAACAGTGTCTACTAGCTTGTGTATTCAAGAGACGTTAATAAAAAAAATGGACTCTATGGCAGGGTTTGAACCTTTGCCCCACTTCCCCGCAAAGGAAACCACACTGATCTGACATGCTTTAGTCTTTGAAATGCACAGGCTGGTAGACATAATTCAGACTGTTTATAAAACAAAACAAAAAACATAAATAAAAAAGGGCATCTACTCAAACCTGTGTCCATTAAAATAATGTTATATATATATATATATATATATATATATATATATATATATATATATATATTAAACATTTAGTTTCATATATTTTTCCTTTATAGAAAATGAACAAGGCAGAGGAATTTTATTTTAATTCAATATTCACAAAATTTTACACACAATGTAGTGAAAGAAAATACAAACTTAAGTTTTTGCAATATGTGAAACATGATTGATTGATTGGTTTGTTGGATACAGCTTATCAACCTTTTGCAGGTCATTTAAAGTAAAAGCTATAAAATTTTAGATTTTAAATTTTTTACAAAATGATTTACTCATACAAGTCCTACTAATTAACCATAGCTGGAGGAGGAAGAGAAGAGGTGAATTCATACCTTTTCTAAGGATATTTTCATATAATTGATGAATATAACTGACCAGACTGGAATTAGAACTCAGTCAGTTAGTTAAGTGCCATAATGTGATACATGCTTGGGTGATCATGCCTCTCTTAATCCATCACTGGCCAGGAAGAATATTTTCCAGCAGGAAGTTGCCACCTGCGGTAGACTTGTTGTCAACCAAAGCTATAGAACACAATCTGTTCTGTTATTTAATCTACAGCTAGAGGGAGAAGGGATGGATTAATACCTTTCCCCAAGGGGATTTATACATAAGTGAATGCGATGAATTCAACTGTAATTAGAACATAACTCTCCAATTTCCAATTCTGAACCATTATCCATTACACCACCCACACATCCAAGCTTATAGCATCTAGTATTTCTAAATGGTTACCTATCTAAGTACTGAACGAGCTCAGCACTGCTCAACTTCAGTGATCATATAAGAACTGATGTTTCAACAAATATATGAAACAATTTAACTGCAAAATTACTTAGATATTGCTGTCATTTTATGATAATCTGAGCAAACTAGTATAGCTATAAAGAAATTACCATTGTTTGAGGACTTATTAATCAGATTAAAATCAACTGTGAATCAATGAGCTGGCAATTAGGTTTTAGATGTTCACTTTTTATGACAATTACGGCCACCCTATTTTTATTTTTATATCATTATAACAGTATATATAACAGTATGCAAATACATTAGTTAAACCAAATTTTTAATTTTTTAAAAGTCTGAAATAAAATAAAAAAATTAGAAAAAGTTTATAATCAAATGACCTGTGGGCTAAACAAAATCAAATTTGACAATGACTATTTTAATATGAAGGACTAGTAGAAATTGAAAGTAAATTTACTTATGTTAAATGAATGTGAAAGCCATGCATGAAAAATGTTTAAAATGAAAATGCTTAATATTTTGAGACTTTATTTCTTTCTGAAAATAAATAAAATTTCCTGGAGATATGATAATTGGGTTGGGCATTTTTGCATTCGTGTGGCAAATAAACAAGAACATTGAATTTCGGCATCTTCCAAGATGATGTAATTTGTGCAAGTATCTGCAGCAGAGAAATGCTTTTCTGAGTCATCGACAAAAAATGGGTTGGAGAAACCCAAACAGCATTGGTAAAAATGATTGAATGAATTTTCACTTGGAAGGTGGAGGACAGATAACAAAAAAAGAAATATTGAAAACAAGTTCAATGAAAAGATTTAAGAAACAAAGAAAAACAAATCTGAAATATAAGTGAAATGATAGAGACATCTTTCATTGGGCAATGTTCAGAATAAGAAACATAAGTGAAAGAGAAAATTAAAAGAATAACATATATATATATATATATATATATATATATATATATATATAAAATTTAAATAGCAGCTGTTCTATAACAATAAAAATGTAGAATGAGGGGTAGGCAACATCAAGTTACATTCATATATCTTAGCAGAAGCTAGCAGCAACCTTAGTCTCGTTAAATCAGACAATAGACATACAATCAAGAGAGAGAAATGGTGTCCATATAAAGCTTCCCATAACTTTATACAAGAGAAAGAGCTTGATAGTTAAGATGGGAGGTTTTTTTCCTTTTTCTTTTTATACATAAGACAGAAAAAGAGAACATAGCAAAATACAAAACAAGCTAGCAAGCAGGAACTGGGAGGAAGAAGAGTTGGGGTAGGGGAGAAAAAAACCAAGGGAGAGAAGCAGATAGAAAGTCCACTCAACTTATTGGAAGGAAAAAATGCTATCCAAAAATTGTATAGATAAAAAAAATATATACAGATACTTGGGAGGTGGCTGGAAAAATGAGACTTACAAATATGGATGTTAGGGGAGGGGTGAAAAGAGTTAAAGACAATTATAATAGTATTTGAAAGAGAGAAAAAGTCAAAAGTGTTGGAGAGGAGTATTAAAAAATAAAAAAGAGAAATATATCTGGAGACCTTTGAACTGAAACTCAGTCACTACCTGTCCTATTCTTTCTTATCTTTGCTGTGTAGCAAAGATTTTGATGATTGTCAGCTGCAAAAGGCTGGCAGGCAGCTGCATGGCATGTTTATGATAGAAGCATTTTGTGAATTCTTTTCAATGCATTTCAATGATTAGGAATATTGATTTAATAGATGTTGGGTAATGGGCAAAGGGCAGAAAAGAGAATGTTCTACAGAGAGAGGGGAGGTAAAAACAGTAAAATCCTTAAAAAAAAAAATTTAAAGATAACTTTTCCTTTTTTAGAAGTTTATTAAATTAATTAAATTCAAAGTCTTATTCCACTTGTTTATTTTTTACTATTCACACACAACATTGTTTCTCAATCTGCAGCTAAAAATGTATTTATGTAGTTTTAAAATTATCAGAAAAAAATAATATTAAAAGAGCATGTTTTCCAACCAGTCATACAGAGACACATTTTTATAATACTGGTATTTCATATATATATATATATATATATATATATATATATATATATATACGTATAAAATAATACAAATAAGTGACACCAATCAAAGCACATAATTAATAGTATTTTATGTGTTTTTAAGGCCAGCAGAATTTTGACCAAAATAGTGTCCAAAAGATAACAACAATTAGTTTGTAAATTAATTAATAAATGTTCCACAGACTTATCTCATTGACCAACTCCAGAATTTCATGAAGCAACACTCACCAGTGTTTAAGGCTCTAATATACCTACTGAATTATTACCAGCTGATATAATTGTACAGACAAAAAAACAAAACAAAAAAATACTGACAGTAGTCACCAAAATTAAATTTTGAAATATACATCATGCTAGAGTCTGTTAAAAATGCTACAACAGTTAGAGACATACTCTCTCTTTCTCTCTCTCTCTCTCTCTATATATATATATATAAACAAATCTAAGAAATTATAGAGCAATAACATTATTCAAATAAGAGAATTTTAAATATGTTTGTTAAAACAGGGAAACGATTTGATCTTGTATAATGGAAACTGGCCTTGGCTGAAATTTCATAAATTTTTTAAACCAAAAATTTGTTTCATGCAACTTGCAAGAAAAGAACAGTATTTATTCCAATTTTATTGCAAATAAGGAAAATCTGGAAATTACATTTTTGTTAATATTATTATTATTATTTTTTTTTTTTAGATGAAACATTTTCACTATTATTTAAACAGCATAATCCCATCAAAATTAACTGCATTATTTGTGGATCAGTACTTTTGGCTAAGATCAGAGTATATATGTACTCCTGATAATATATATGTACTAGTGATCAGTGTAGTGTTTGTGCACTCTGGGGAAAGTGTAACACGGGCACACTTCATTTCATTAATGTTACTTTTAATGACAACAGTACAAGTTAGAGTCTTCAACTGCTACGGCAAACAACACAAAATCAGAAAGAAAATGAATAACCTTCCAATAAGACTCTCTGAATGCTATCTTTTATGGACAGTCACCTTAAGCACTTCAACTTGTTCATGATTAAATGAAGCACAATCTGGAATCATTCTGCCTACTTCTTTTTCCTTTATTGACTGTTAACAACAGAGTCATTTATTTGGAAATTCTAAGTCTTGTCAGTCATTCTAGCTTTATTTCATACAGTTTGTACTGTCCGTTAAAATATGCACAGATCCAGAGTGCTGTGATAAAAAACCACCATAATGAGGTAGAGTATGACATCACATTGTAAGGTAAGGATTAGCAAGATGGAACTGCAGATCCTTATGGCAGAGTAATATAGAAAAGCATGCAGCTGTCAATGAAATGCTGACATAATTCAGAGACAAGAAATAAAAACTAATTATTATGCACGAGAAAGAATTGTATCTTTAGAAAAAGAAAAGATTATGTTTACATAGGAATTTTGTCAAAATTGATCTGGAAACTAAATGCAATATCAGCAGTTGAAATGGAACTAAATTGACATAATTTTGCAATGAAAAACAAGGCAGTTTGGGATACCTGGTAAGATCTATATTGCAATTGAAATTGTGTATAAACTATCTGAAGTTCATACTTTTGATCAAGTACTTTACACATGATGTCACTTATACAAAATATATATACTTGAATTAATCTAATCTGCTGTCCCAAAATGTATTAGGATATAGCCAGCAGAATCTTTTCTGCAATACTGACAACTAAATTCTTGATAATTGAGAGAAAACATAACCTTTGGGCAATTTATTTAAAACTTTTATTCCAATAAAAAAAGTAAAAAAAATTAAAAAAAATTGTCAGTTGAATTTAACAAAACTTGTGTGTGTGGACATTGAAACCAACACTTGTTTGAATCACTGAACCAAATAGTATAGTATAGAATGACACAAGTAAAAATATAAAAGTGACAGCTCTGGATAATATACTGAGAGTGGAAGAACTTCCCATACTATTTGCAAAAGATGAGCATTGCTATGCAGCAAATATCAATGGACAACCCATTTGCTATTTCTATTCTTAAGAACCATTCAAACAAGCCACACACTCACAATTGTTGTGCAACAACAATTTGTCCCAATTCCAGCAAGTCATAATAAAAAATTCAGACATAACTTTATTCATTTTAGAATTCCATTTTCCATCACAATGACTTTCTGTATTTTGTACAAGAGAAAACAAGTGGTTAAGTGCTGATTTATGCTCCTTTCCAAATATTCATGTGGAACACATTTTTCTAGCTTCAAAATTCATCCCATGGCTTGTAAGCAATATGCTTCAGTTGACTGACTGCCCAAGCAAAAAAGAGTTGGGTAAATTTCAAAAAGACACTTCTAAGTTTTCTCTACCATTATGTAAAAGATTGTGCTGAGTACCATCTTGCTAGCCTGATCAATGCTTACAGAACAACTGTATCAATTACACTCAAAATAATTGCACTAAATATAAAAAGAATTCAAGTCAGGGGTGGGTTGTGCAACAGATAAAATCTTATTACTCATAGGGAGGAATTAATACTTTCTTTAAGTTTATAAAAGGTAAATTTTGTTATTCTTTCAAAATTTACTTTCAGGCATTTCTTGGCTGGAAAATTTAGAAATAGTTCTAAATTTTCCATCATGAAAATTTTTTTTACATATTCAAATGATA
The DNA here is from genome assembly GCA_037127315.1 of Ascarosepion bandense. NCBI lineage: Eukaryota > Metazoa > Mollusca > Cephalopoda > Sepiida > Sepiidae > Ascarosepion > Ascarosepion bandense. The sequence continues at coordinate 592,037 of JBBBDQ010001272.1, read as the reverse complement.
AAAGCAGAAATGTTTTATACAATTTCTTCAAATTAGAAATGATAATGTCTCCAATTCAGTTACTATCTGCTTAATACAACAGCCTTGTAAAATCAAGAATCAAATATGAAAATATGATGCTTCAGTGCAAAGTATTAAACATAAAAACTTAAACTTTTCAACAACTAGTCTCTAATTCTTGAGCTATATATGTCCAGTATCATGATGGAACAAATAAAAGTTGATTAATTCAAAATAGGCAATCTTCAATTAATTCAGGTGAAAAATAGTCAAAAAAACAAAGTTGTGGTATTTTTCTATAGCTAATAATATTTAGCAAAAGCATTTAAAAAGTAATATATACTGTCTGTAAAATTTCCCAGAATCTTTTTGAAAACAAAACAGTAAACACACCTATTTTATATATTCTAAACATATCTTGTTAAATATAATAAACAATGAATGTCTATTATATTTAATCATGAGCCATTCTAAACATTGTATTTTGGCTTTAATTTCAGGTGAAAATAAAAGACAAAAATTGTCCAACATTTGGATATTTTTTTTATTATGCTGGTTCTAAGCTTTTGGCTTATGTAAGCCATCTTCAGATAGGTGTGTGTATGTGTATATATATATATATATAAACACACACACACACAGATTTCACTTTAATAAAGAAACAATGGAAAACCCTACTTTAGAGTTTTTGCGCATCCCTAGTAAAACCAAGGGTACTTTGTACCCACTTACCTGTTTGCATTTCTCTACAAAATTTGGTTTCAATTAGTCAATGTATGGATATTTTAGAGAGTATAACAGACTAACAGAAGTCATAGAATTTTAAATATAGACTCCTAATAAGAAAATATTTTTTTTCTTATTCTGCCATTACATTTTTTAAAGTGAATTCAAAAGTAAATAACTTAAATATATTTCTCCCAAGAAATATTTTTTTTACTATTCCTTATATTAAAATTCAAATCCTTCTTGAAAATTACTTAGTTTTTAATATACATTATTAAAATTTAAAATATATAATTAAAACACTTCCAAAATCTGTGCTCACCACAAAAATAAAATAAAATAAAAATAATTTAAATTATCATTAGCGTTAATTTATTCTATATTTAATAAAGAGATGAGAAAAATAAAGATTAAAAACTGAGCTAATTTAAACTAATTTTCCCCATTTAATTTTAACAATATAATTAGAATTGATTTTGAGTGACACTGGCAGCCATTCATCTTGCTTGCTGTTATTAAAATAGCAGGCTTCTCTTCCTCCCTCATTTGTAAAGAGGAGAAGTAAATGTACATTAATCTGTCTTGACATGATCCATGTTGCTTCTGGCCTCTGCCCACAAATATAACTGGTATGAGTTACTAGATGAGAAGGTCAACAAGAGCAAGAATTATGGGAGGAGACAAGGTGATGGGCCATCCAACAAGAAATGCCAGCCAAGTTTAAATTACTAACACATGCACATTCTCCTCCTGAGTTTTAATCAATGCACACACAATTATGTATGTATTAGAATGTTTTTTTCAAACATGATCAGCACATTGTGACCATGTTCACAGTTGCTGTTATTGAATATTGGATTTTTTTTTTTTGTCAATGCTTCTATAATTTTTAAACCATTTTTTTAAACTTGTAAATGAGGCTATTATCAAGGCACACACACACACACACACACACACAAAAAAGAGGAAATTTGGTACAGCTTATTTAATTGTTGGAATTTTTGTTAGTTATTTGAAACAAAAGCAAAAGATAAAACTTTAGTAGCTTAAAACAGGACAAAAATGCAAATGTGGTGTTCTAACTAGAAATTTTAATTTCTTTTTATATGTTAGTTAATGGTTTTTCGTCATACCAGTCAGTTAAGTACCATATGTGATACATGCTTGGGCAATAATGTCTCTTTCGATCCATGACTGACTAGGCAGAATTTTTTCCCGCAGTAGACTGGTTGCCAATCAAGGCTATAGAACCCAATCTGTCCTGCTATATAACCCACAGCTGGAGTGACAAAAGACAGATTAATATTTTCCCAAGGGTATTTGCATGTAAGTGAATGCAAAGAATTCAACTGGAATTTGTACTCAGTTTTCTCTTTTTGATATCCACTGCAGTACAACAGATATCCTTTTCATCATATCGTAAATCTAAAATTTCTTGTTTTTCCTTTTTTTGTGCAGCCCCCTGTAGTTGTATTTTCCATGAGTATGTTGTGAATGGAGCTTGGTAGGTTTCCCCATGTGTTTAAAGGAGTTTTAATTGAGCTATGGTCTAAGAGATGTATGTGAGTCTTCTTGATATGTCCAATAAAATTATTCGTGAATTTGATTAGATCAGGAACACATTTCCTTAAAGGAACATATAAATTCATAAATAATATTGGTTCTGTAATTTGGATAACTGTATGTACAAATCTTGATCTGAAAATTGCATTGAAATCTGAAACTAACAGTCACTATGCAATGTTGATTCCTTTGCTCACAGGGTGTGTGTGTGTATAGACATATATTTGTTTGAACATTATTTTATAATTGGTACTAGTTATCTTGTTTTTATTAAACAGTATATTTATATATATCACTCTACCAACCTAAATATTTATGAAAAATTTTCTTAGGAAAAAGTGTCATTTAGAAGGATTCGAACCTGCAATCCCTAACAACATAGAGAAAGTCATCAATTAATCTGGTTCATCTTAACTACTTGACCATGAATGATTTCTGCCATGACACTGGCAAATTAATATGCCTAATTTGCATAAGTGCAAGAGAGGGTCTATATAACTCGTCACTGAGAATAAGTATGGACAAGCGTAGCGACTGATTGATGCTAAACTTCACAACAATGGCGTCGCCAATAGGATCCCATTTGTCTCTAGAAAATCCAGATTTTGTAGATGCATGGATTCACGGTTTTTCTGCCAGTGCGAGAAGTAAAAAGCTGAAACACAACAAGGAGAAGGGAGACGAAAATGAAATTATGGATTTATTTTTTACTACAGCGGGATGCGAGGCAATAATGAAAGTCTCCACCGTGGCATATCCCACAAACTTGGAAGACTTGACTTTCGAAAAAATAAGTCAGATTATAAGGCGAAATATGAGACCCAAGAAAAGACTGGTAGTGGCGGAAAGAACGAAATTCATGTCATTGATACAAGAAATTGACAAACTAAAATATCTACACCGTCTATAAAATCTAAGTAGATATTGCGAATTTGAAAAACTTGGACAAGACGGACTAACTATTAAAGAGGACTTGATTCAATTAAGGTTAATTGAAGGTATGTGCAATGCATCACACTGATATAAAATAATGGAACAACTACAAATAGGAAATATATCTTTAAATACATGCATTGACCTTATACAGCAACAAGAATTAATACAGAAATACAACCATCATAAAAATCAACCCAGCGAACAAATATCCACTGAGACGTACATGGTAAAAAAGATAAAATGTTCGTATTGTGGACATGATCACGAAATAAAAAAGGAAAAATGCCCAGCATTTGGAAAAATCAAGCAGTATGCAAAGTAAAAAAGAAAAATGTTGAAAGAGTTGAAGAAAACAAAACCAATATGGAGATCTTTACATTAAAAAATAAGAATATAGAAAAAATTGAACAAAAGAAAAAAGACATTATATTAAAGGTTAAAATTAACAACTACAATTTAGATATGCAAATCGATACTGGGAGAGAAGTAATGCTGATACCAAAAAATTTTTGGGAATGCATTGGAAAGCTACCCTCACGAAAGAGCAGTTTACAACTCCGCCAATTTGATGGGTCGGTCATAAAAACTTTAGGATACTTTGAAGGTTCCTTGGAGTTAGAAGGTAAATTTGAAGTAATACCTATAATTGTCACAAGTTGTAAAAAGAACCACGGACTTCTTGGAAACGATGCGCTTAACATAAATTCTACTAAAGTAATTAATGAGATAAAAATGGAAAACACTGGAAAGTTAAAAAAACTATAAAACGAGTTCAGAAAAGAAAATGTCTCCTCTTCTTATTATGAGGCATGAAATGTACCAGTACATTTGTTGCCATTAGTAGTAACAAAACTACAAAAATTAATAGAACAAGACCTTCTTGAACATGTTCCCCCTGGGGGTAGCAAATGGGCATCACCCTTGTAGTGTTGAGGAAGACAGATGGTGATTTACATATTTGTCGAGATTACAAAATAGGCGTAAATCATAAAATCTGTTTGGATTCGTATCCCATACCAAATGTTGAAGTTGCATTGCATGCACTGGCAGGAATGAGCGTTTTTGCAAAAATAGCTTTAAAAACGGCATACCACCAAGTACCGATAGACAATAACATCAAAGAAGTAACCACGATAAATACGCCAATAGGGTTACTAAGATGGAAAAGGATGCCATATGGAATGAAAACCGCAAGTGCCATATTTCAAAGAGCTATTGAACAGGTTTTAGGAAATATGAAAAATATTATTTGTTACCAAGATGATATATGCATAGGAGCCAGTAATGAAATGGAATTAAAAAAGAAAACTGACATAATCTTGAATAGATTAAAAAATGCGAGAATGACAATAAATGAAAAAAAATGCGTAAGTAATTGTAGTAATATATCTTTTTTAGGTTATTCTATTTCAAAAGAAGGTATATCACCAGACAAAGACTTGATAGAAAAAATACTAAAAGTAGCTACACCTACAAATAAGAAAGAACTGGACTCTTTTTTGGGATTGGTAAATTTTTACAGGCGATATTTACCAAAATAGTCATACACAGGCTTGACTGAACCACTTGCAAATTTAAGAAAAAAGAGTGTTGAATTTATTTGGTCAGAGGAACAACAAAAAGCTTTTGACAGATTAAATATAACTATGGCAAAGAAGCCAATAGTGAAAATGTTTGATCCAAAAATGCAGGCGAACAATCAATATCGGGAATATTATCACAAGAAGGACATCCGATAATGTATTTATCAAGAAGACTAATGAATACCGAATTTAATTATTCAAATATAGAGAAAGAAGCATTAGCTATCATGTGGACAACTACTAGAGCCTGACAATTTTTAATTTGAAAAAAATTTCTATTAAGAAGTGATCAGACCATTAGAGTTTATATTTAACCCAAGGAAAGAATTACCTAAAGTCACGACATCAAGGATACTAAAATGGGCAATAAGATTAATGGCATTTGACTTTGATATAGAATATGTCAAAGGAAATTCAATTCCACACGTAGATGCACTATCAAGATTATGATTTTACAAGGAGACAAAAGATAAAACAGAAGAAGAATTTGAAGATGCATTCTTACATTGGGTAAAGACTGATGTTTTGTCTTTAGATAGAATGGCTGTGGAAACTAGATATGATCCAGTACTAAGTAGGATATTATCGAGAATAAGAAAATACTCATGGGGAAATTGTTCTAGGGCAGAAAGATCCTACAAAGAAATGACAAATTAACGATAGAACATGGAGTGGTTTGTAATGGGGATCTGGTAGTTCCCCCAGAAACACAAAGAAAATTGGTAAGAAAAAGTGTACATGACGATGTACATTGTGGAGTAGCCGCCACACAAAAAAGGATAAAATTAGAAGTATAGTGGCCTGAATATTAAAGAGATGTCGAAGAATATACAAAAAGGTGCAAAAAATGTAAAGAATTAAGAAATTTTACACAGACTACTTTACATTCGTGGCCCAGAGAAGCGGAGCCATGGAGTAGGGTGCATATGAATCATGTGTATATTAATGGAGTGGGACTCTCATTAATTCCAGTAGACTTTTTTCAGGCTGGCATCAAATAATCCAGGTGCCAAACAAGAAAAGTTCTATAATAAAACAGATTCTAAGGGTCATATTTTCCAGAAATGGCATACCAAAATACCTGGTATTTAACAATGCACCAGAATTCTGTGATGATGATCTTAATTTATGGTTAGAAAAAATAGGATGTAAACTGTATAAGACACCTCCATATCACCCTCAGTCGAACGGGTTAGCGGAAAGAATGGTGCAGACTGTAAAAAAGGGACTAAAAGCATGCTCTAAGCAAAAAGAAAAAGTAGAAGTTTTTCTACCAAGGCTGCTTTCAAATTATCGCACAATACCACACGCTGAAAGACTAGAAAGCCCATCAGCTTTAATGGGAAGGCAAATTAGAGCTCCGCTAACAATGTTGTATCCCACAAATGAAAAGATGTGGTACAAAAAGAACAAAGAAGCTAATCTGGAAAGGGCAGAATTTATCATGCAAAAAGGCCATAATACAGCTATAATAAATAGAGAAAATGGCAACAGTATATTAGCCCATGCAGATCAAATAAGGACCCAGGGTGAATATGAAGAGCAAAATGAGGAAGAAATAGATATGATTCCATCCAGTAATGATTCCTTAGAACAACCGCTACAGAATGAAACATCAGAAGACGAAGTAATGCAGGATCAAGTGGGCCAGAATGAGTTGGAAAGTTTGGATGAAGATCAAATAATGCAAGACAATGCAGATGATTACAGCTGGACGCAGAACAGATCTAGGTCTTCCAGAGAAAGAAATATGGGAGAGAGAGAAGTGGAGCAAAGTAATGAAACTATCATGAGAAGAAGTACAAGAACTACTAGAGGTATAAAACCTATACGTTTCAGGGAGATGTAGTGACACTGGCAAATAAATATGCCTAATTTGTATAAGTGCAAAAGAGAGCCTATGTAACTTGTCACTAAGAATAAGTACGGACAAGCTTAGCAACTGATTAGTGCTGTTCTTCACTTCAAATTCAGTTTAAACAAAGCCAAATCAAGACTTATAAACATACAATTTTTCTATTTCTCATAAATAATCATCTCTGCTCTGAATTATATATATATGAAAAGCTCCAAAGATTAATGAAATGGAATTAACAACCAACATATTAGACCGCTTGAGCAGGAATGATTCCACAGTCTAAACAAAGTCAAATAAAGCCTTATGTACACAATTTTTAATTTCTCATAAATAATCGTCTCTGCTCTGAAATGTATTGTAATGTAAACAAATGTAAATAGATAATGTTATGGAATGTGGTCAAATGGACAGAGATAAAAACAATAACATTAATATTTTCTACAAAAACCAAACACATAGCAATTATAAACAGGACAAATCTTCACTTTGAAACATTATCCGAAAATACGCAACACCCATTAACTTAAACAAAAAAATTAAATTAATTATCTATTACACAAAATTTCAAACTGCTAACCTCATTGTCAAAAATAACAATTCACCTGCAGGATCTAAACTACAGAAAACCAATATTATTTATGAATTCACATATCCTTTAAAGAACTGTGTTTTTGATCAACCCAATTTCATGAATAACTATATTGGCCACACAACTACTATATTGACACGAAGACTCATGTTGCATCTCTCCAACCAGAGCTCAATTCAATCTCATTTAAATCCACACAAAGACCTACCAAACGCTATCTGTAACATACTCACTGACAACACAAATATCATAGCATCATCCACATGCATAAAAAAATGGTTTAAAATAATGGAAGCATTATTAGTAAAAAAGAAAAATCCAATGCCCAATATCAACTACAAACAAGCTAACTTACTGTGTTCAGAACATAAAACATGACTTTACAATAACAATTACATAAGAAAAGAAAAAAAAATCAGTAACATTCACTCTCTTTCATTTGTTGGGCATTAAATTACATCACCTAACATCCTCCATAGTTTACTTTAACTTTCAGTTTGCCTGAAGAATATTTATAAGCATTCTCAAATTTAAAACTTTTGCTAACCTAACAATATTTTTTACTTCAGTTTATAAATACATAACCAATCAAAAGCAGTTAACCATCTGTAGAACCACTCACATACAAAGATATTAAATTACACCAAAGTCAATATAAATAAGAAAAAGACTGGGGAAACAATAGCAGAAGAAGAAAAAAAAACCCTGAGAAGTGAAGACATCATAATGCCATTAATGAAACTTTGAAATCAGCATAACCCTGCTTGTTATGTAACAAACTTCTCCATATAAATCTTATTAATACTCTTATCTCGATATTGAGCACTTTACAACAAAAAACCTGCTTGCCAAAATATTTTTATCAGTAAACCCCTGAACACTGAGAAAAAAAAAAAAAAAAAAAAAAGGAAATCTTGGCACTAAGCATCATTACAACCTATATATATATATATATATATATATATATATATATATATATATATATAATACATATGTATTATATATAGTGCAGAAACAAATTATCACAGATGGAAAAAACACAAAACCATCAAAAATGTCTTTAAAGCAATTCTCCTTACTATTTAAGACAACTGAAATCTATTTTCAAAAGTGTGCTAGGATTATAATAGTTATTAATTTTATGAAAAACCTTTAAGGCAATATCTTTCAGCTGATTATGACTAACCTCACTTGTAACATTTGTTGAGCAAAACAAATCCAAAGCAAATAAGGAAAACAATCTGTTAATAACCAGTAAAATATCTCATCCCAATGTAAGTCTTTAAACTCAAACTAGAAATTGATTTTAGTTATATTTAATAAAAAAAAAAATAAAAAAAAAAGTACTCCAAATGAATTTAATAAGCTTATAATGCAGTGAAAAATGTGCTAGGCTAGATTTGATAATAATTAAGTTTCATTTTTTAAAAAAACATAGCTTTTTAAGGAAATCTAAGTAAATCAATACATTTAATGAACTTACTTCAAATTGGACTAGATATTATTATGGTGTAATCTCTAACATTTCATATTTTGATTACAGAACAGTAGTAGTTAATGAATAATGTTGAAGGAAGTTTATTTCAAAATTAAATCAGCATTTTCTCAACAATTTCTCTGCAAGAGAAGATACATTGAAAGAGTAAAGATGACTACTTGAAACATGAACATTATATCAGTGAAATAGCTTGTCAAATGCTCTAACAGAATTATCACTTCCAATGCTTTCTACAGATTGTCTAGAATCATTATTCAATTCACTGACACAGTAAGACAATTTAAATTATCCCCATGAGATATCTCATGACAACTGTTCCAAAGAAATACATTTCTTGTGAGATATATTGTCAGATAAGGAAAATATTCTGTCTTTATAAAACAAATTAAATTTATCAAAATCAGCACAAATTTGGCTGGAACTTTTATGTTGATCATAATACATAATTATGCATGAGGATTTTTGTCAGAATTCAGATATTCTAATACAATGATTATCAACCCAGGTTTTGTTTTTGCCCACACACTGTGTACAACATTACTCAGAAGGTTATCCTAAACTACCCTAGTTTACAGTGCAAAAATGTGTCAAAATAGTGAAATTTGCTATAATTTCAATAGGGGATATCTCATTTATTCTCAAGGCTATATTGATAAAATTAGTATATGAACAAAATTTAATCCTTTCTCTTTCTAAAGATACAATTTTTATGCATGATGATTAGTTTTTATTCCATATCTTTAGATTATATCTATTTCAACAACAGCCACTTGTTTTTCTACATTTTCAAAAGTTGACAATTTTGTAGTAATGTTTTTCAAATTCGTTACATTCGAAGTTGTGTATCCTTATATATAATTGCCCCCTCTTCAAAAAAGGGGAAGCATGTCAGTTTGATAGGCTAACTATAAGATCTGAAGTTGTCTTTCATAAAAAAAGTTCTAAGTTGGAAACTTGAATGGATGGAATACCAGAGAAATTCATCACTTGGAAGCAAAAAAAAAAATGACATCTCCTTGTAGAGCAATTTCTTGTCTTTAATGATCAACTCGTTTCATATCTCTGCGCCCATATAACACAAAGCCCAAATGAATAAAAAAAAAAGGTATAATGTATTCATTTAATATAAAACTACAGTGTCTGATGCATCAAAATTTATATTGCTAACTGGATGAATAAACAATACCAGCTGAGCCTCAATTTGAAACGAGACTTGTTTTATTGATGGATATTTCACAGTTTGAATCTTTTTCTTGTATTTTCTTTAATTATGTATTTTAAAACTGTATAACATATTTATGTTTGATCTTTTCTTTAGAGGATGAGGAACTCTTAAGTGGGAGAAACACAATTACTTGCACTGTATGCTGATAGGTTAAAGACTGATGAAGGGAATAGACATTATTGTGATAGAAATTTTAATTGAATTTCATTTTCATCTCTAAAACGACAGAGGAAGGAAGAAAAGGCCCTCAGTGAATTTGAGTATTCAAACTTCAAAAACACTTCAATTACAAGCACCAAGGTCAATGAGATGCAGTACACTATTACTCCAACTTTTACATTGACAAAGTCATTGATATTACACCTACATCTCATGCTGCATTCAAAATTTAGTTCCAGCCAAAAATAGAAATGATTATTTTTGATGGCCTTTGTTGGATGATACTGCACAAATAGCATCAAATTTGTCTTTAGATAGGACCTGACACATCACTCAATAAGTCCTGGGCCTGACATAGAGATGGTGCCACTAATAAAAAATCCAAATGAATTTTATGAAGTAATAACCTTCAAATGGCACATGACAAAATTTGGGCCCGATCAGATTATTAGTTTACAAATTACAGTTATTTAAGTGAAGCTACTGTTGCAAATTTTTAAAACAATGGAAAATCTGAATTCCTTGTGTTGATAAAGCATTGCTTTCTGATGTAAAAAAATACTGTTCAAGCAAAGAAATGGCTTGATAAGGGTTATTTTGACTACTCCATCAGAAACAATGGTTAAGGGTGGTATGCTGACTTTAAACGTGGTTGTAAACACACATATGATGCTGAACACTCAGGTTACCCAAAATCAACAGCTGTCCAGGAAAACACCAAAAAAATCCACAAACTTGTTTTGGCTGATTGTAAATTGAAGTTGCTGGAGATAGCAGAGGAGATGAACATATCAAAAGACAGGGCATTCACCATTTTGCATGAACATTTCTCAATGAGAAAGAAGTGTTCAAAGTGGGTGCTGCATTTGCTCACAGTCGATCAAAAACATCAACACATTGACGATTCAAAGCGTTGTTTGCAACTGTTTCAACACAACAAGAAGGATTACTTGCATTCACATGTGACAATGAATGAAACACTGATTCATTACTTCACTCCAGAGTCAAATTGGCAGTTAGCTAAGTGGACAGCAGCAGGTGAAAGCTGTCTGATTTATTGAGTGATGTCTTAGATACAATGCCACTTTCAAGTGATGACAAGATATGGAGTGTTCAAGGAATATTGGTTATAGCAGAAGTTTATAAGTACATCACCATTAGAAGAGGAAATCCAAGAGGGTCATTCCAAATGTCCATAAAGTCTTTTTCATCAGTTCCAATGAATGTATTTTTATTAATTTCAGATTTTTTTAGTTTGAAGATAAATGAGTCTAAAGTTTTACAATAAGCATTTGTTTGAAAGATTGAACAATGATTCATTTCATGAAACAAATTTCCATCTTGTAGTCATTACTGTCCCTTTCTGACAAATTAAAAATTGCATAATTTCACTAATTTCTCCCAAATCAGACACGTATATGTAAAGCTGTCACAGAGAAAAGAATGATTTTATTGAAATACTCATCTCAAAATTAGTAAAGTCTCAGGCATATACTGCCAATGGATATGTTTTTATGGCAGGTTCAGAATGGTATACTTTTGACCTGCTTTTGCCCAACTGACAAATTGTGATTTTTTATATGGTATAAATATGAAATATTTTTTTTATATATGACAGAAGAAAAAAAAGGGTTAGCTTTATATCTGCTGTGCTGTAAATCATAGCAAGGCATGAACTGTTGAAATGATATTGATATCAACAGTCAAAAGTTCCCTTCTGTGTCATATTTTTAACTATTACTCAATTATCATCACCTTGTTTTACTTCAAGACTACTTATACACAGTCCAGTTTATTAACTTCTGGAGCCCCTATGCTAATGAAATTAATTTCATTAGCCACCCCCATCCTGAATATTTTAGCAACATTTACATAACTTGAAGTAAACTTATTGCAAATCCTTCAAACTGGAATAGCTCTCTTTTGTTTGTCAATAAAAATATTCTTTAAGAGATACCACCATTTTACTATTTATTACAAACTAAATTAGCTCATAATTCAACACAACTGTAGTAAAAACAAAACAGATTTTTTTTATAACCAGTATTATAACAATAAAATGATCAAAATAAATATGAGTTTGTTATATTGATATCATTTCAGTTTATGGAGCTTTTTAGAAGTCATAAAATATACAAAAATGAAAATCATTGCTTTATAAAAGCTTGAGGAGCCATAAGCTGCAGCCTATATAAGCCAAAACGATAATCCAGCCCTGCCTTACAGTTGTAATTGGTTTTTGGTACAACAGCACATGAGAGAGAAAACTAAACTAACTGAACTACCAATCACATTTTCCTTATAGAAATAAAGATGGATTCTAGACCAAAAGAAATTAATTTAGTTGTATATTTATTCTAATTATGTGTGCGTGTGTGTATAATAAATAAAATTACACACATACAACCTGATGTCAGTCACTATATAATGAAAATGTTCTTTCTTTGTCATCTGGAAAAATATAATTCATAAACAAAATTACTATGTGTTTTCCAAATATTTTCTTTTTTTAGTAACAAATCGAAAATAAATAAGAGAATAATCTTAATAGAGGATTGAAACAGTTAAAAATAAACTGTGGTTATAGCATTTACAAATATTAATTATAATACCACTCTTAAGTATAGCCAGATTTTATGAACTTAGTGCTGTGATGTGTGCCCATGCCTTAGTTTGGAATTGATGATTTCTTGTAATAAAGTGTCACTAACAAGTAGACCTAAACTTTAAATCTGATAAATAACTTACTGTATTAATGAAATTTTTAATAAAGAAACTCAGATTAGAATTAAATAAGAATCATTGATCATCAATGTGGTGGTACAAATTGTCTATCCTGAATCCAGAAATCTTGCAACCTGGCTGTTACCAGACTAAATAGTTAAAATCAACCCTGGATGTTTTAATTTAAAGTAACTCATGAGATTTTTAAAATAAATAAATAAAAACAGTGTTAAACGTGCTGAAATAAAAAAAAGTCTCAATTATAAAAAAATTTTATAATCTAAACTTCTTTGGTTTGATTTGAAACTACAATTTTTCTCAAGAAAAGTGCAATTTTCATTCTTTTAAAAATTGAATTTCTCTGGTATTTCATCCATTAAAGATTTCAACTTTTGTGAAAGAAAACTTCAAAACTTATTCTTAAACCCACCAAATTGACAAGTCTCTTTTTCCTTTTAAGATGGGATTATTTTGATATGTGTAGGAGTGCAACAAGTTTTAAAAACACTACTGTGAAATTATCAGCTTTGAAAATGCAACAAAACAGATGGCCATCATTGAAATAGTAACAATGATAGATGGAATTAAAACTAATTATCACACATGAGAAAAAATTATATCTTTGTAAAGAGAAATATGAAATTTTGTTTACACACTAATTTTATCAAAATAGCCTTGAAGATATCTTCAGTTGAAATTGTAGAAAATTTCACTATTTTTAACACATTTTCACAGTGTAAACTAAGGCAGTTTGAGAAACCTAATATGAGCTAGTAACCAGATAACTTAAACTAAAATAAGTTATATTAGAGTTAATAGTACATGTTAACTTACTGTGAAAAAGTCTTTGGTAAACTATTATAAATTTCTAATAATTAATTGCTAGCTTATATATTGCATTTTCGACAGATGACACTATTGTCCTATAAAAATTTTGAAAGAGAAGGCAAATGCGAGTTGACCTCCCAAAATGGTCATTGCAAAAGTTTTTGGTTACCTACTTCTTTGGCTTTTAGTTTTCTGTGTTGTTGCAAATAACTTTCCACAACACTGAGTTTTTTCTATGTATTCTGAAAATTCTTATATTAAATTCCTATATTTTTTAATTTCTTGAAACCAGGGTGAACATTTCTAAAGAAATCAAGATGAAGATAAGAAGTATGACTCAGAATCCAAGCCAGCAAGAAATGGGTAAGGAACTCATAATTTTAAGAAGTGGTATTCTAGAAATCCTCTTGACATTTCAAAGCACTTGAAATCTTTCAAGTCAGCCATTGCTCATGAAAGCTGCAGCATAGGATGACACAGAAACTAGTCAGGACAGCAAAAACTCAGCGAAAAAAAGACTGCAAGACAAGTGGATGGTGGATGCGTGTGACTTGTTCAATTTGGTGTCAGCTGATAGCCCTAGCTGCATCCTTTGAGAATATGGATGAATACATGCATTTCAGCTAAGCAACTAGCATTAAACAAAAAGCATTTGAAGACAAGATAAACTTGGTCCAAGAGGTACATGTTAATTTATGTTTTGCTATGGACTGCAGATACTTGAAATAAGATCACATTCAGTGATGAAACTTGGATGAAGTTGCATTTTAATAAATGAGAAATTCTTAGAAAACCCACAAAAAAACAAAACCCATGTTACTCAACAAAAACTGATGTTTGGGATTAAGAATCTGATGTTTTGAGGATACATAAAAGAAAGTTGGTTCAATCTGACAGTAGCTCGAATAGTGCCATATACATCCATTTGCTGAAGGGGCATGTCATATCAGATTTGGGTGAAGGTGAGATTTTTCTGCATGACCAAGTTTCATGCTACTGATCACATATAAGACAACAGAGTCTAGTGAGGCAAGGTGACACCATATAGAAAGACTAGCCAGTTCAAAGATAAAATATGAACAAGAAAATGTAGATAGAACAAAAGAGATCATCAGAAGAATTTTCATAATAGCCCCAGAGAATGTTATCTCATACCTGTGAAGACGCTGAACAATTTGTATGCAGCCCTTGTCAAGGCACATTAAATTATTCAAAAGTGTGCACATGAAAAATTAACTATGTACAGTAAATTCATGAAACGAACATTAATGCAATAAGATTCATTAAAATCCATTTTTTTTTCTTTTAAAACAGTGCATCTGGCTTCATTTATGCAAAAACTTCTGCACAGTCATTTTTTACCATTGTTTTATATCTCATTCAAAACTACTATAAAATAATAATTAGGCATGGAAATGATTTCAATACAGTCAACGTTTCATTTGTAGAAAAGGTGATGATGCAAAATTCACTTATATTAAGAAAAAGTTGGGCATAAGTAAGCTCCAACATTAGTTAACCTTAATGTTCTTGATTACTAAATGTTAACAACTAGTATCATCAACAACAGCTTTGAAAAATAAAGGTAAAAAATTTATAAAAAATAGCTTGATATACTGAAGAGTTAGAGAACAGTGGCAAGATTTTTAAAAGTGTATTTACTGGAATCTAACTGAATGATGACAACATGTACCTGCACATTTAAAATTCCAGTTTGTTTAGAAACAAATGGCAACTGTTTGCATGAAATGCACTGAATTTAAAAATTTCAGACTAGCATTGATTTTTTAAAGGCACACTTGAAGCTATGATTCAAGAAAAGTCTAATACTTTTAGAAAGAAGTTTGTTTTTTTTTATTCTTGGCTTTATCACATTCAGCAAAGAAAACTAATGAGTATCTAAATAAAATGGGTTTCCAAACATGCATTCAATGATGAAGTTGCTGGGTTATTTGCGAGAATGTAATCCGATTGAAAACTTACGTAGTATTCTAAAAAAGACAGGTTTATATTGGTGAGTGCCAATTTATTGTTAGCCAAAACAAACTTCAGAATACTATTTTGGATTCTATACAGTAAAAAAATATAACAGTTCACAACAATCAATGGATAAATAATTTTTTTAAAACGAGTTTCAAAATATGAAGCATACATCTCACTTTCAGTCTTGTTTCTATAATTTTGTTATCAGGGGTTCAAAATTAAGGCTATCCCACAGACAAAAGAACATTAATTTGGAACAACTGGTTAGGCTTTTTGGGACAAAATGATACAAGTTTTGATTCAAATTCTATTATATTTATTCTAAAAGTAACTAATCAAAATAAAAACATTTTTTATTTCTTACTAATAGTGGTGTATTTTTAATAGAATGAGTGCATACAAGCTAAATACTCCGCACTTCTTTTTAAACAAGTAAATGAAATCTGAATGGAAAATGAAGGACTTCAATTTTGATATTTGTATTAATCTCTAAATGTGAATAACAGTAAAATTGTATTGCAATAATTTTGCTTTAACAAGCAAAACAAGAGAAATTGTATATTTTCTATTTTTGGTTAAAAAACTTGAATGAAGCATTAACCAACTTTTATTTGTTTTATTTTCTGTTTATCATAAGCTAAATTAAAAATACAAGAGAAAATTAAAAAATAATTAACATGAAAAATTTAGTCATGATCTAAGGCAGGTGACTGCAAATGAAAGTGTTTTAATGAAGACTTTAAAAACAGTCTTGATTGTGAATAGTTAAAATGTTCTTATATTCTTTATAGAAAAAATGAATGTATAGAGCACAATTTTTAAAGTACTAGATAAACCCGTGAAATTTTCACGGTTTTTCTATTTTAATTTTCTGATGGATCTTAATTTTCAAGTTAATGATTGAATAAGCTCATGGTAAGTTCTACAATAATGAAATATCCAAATAAATTCCCCTATCATACTGTTAAATATTTAAGCTTAACAACTGTAAAATATTGCAATAATAAGAACAATAAATTATAGTCATTATTTAAAGGAGTAAGAGAATACAAAAGATATAAAAAATTGATAACTTTTCTCATTTCACTAAAACAGACATTAAACACATGAGAGCATTATCACCTCTTCTACCTTCCTTTCTTTTATTTTCTCACTGAAATCAAGCAGCAACTTAGGTGTCTTTCCATGCAACCAAAACAAAATAGTACATTATTTATGAGTTATTAATAGTGTACATAAATATATGTTAAAAGAAGTACAAGCAGAATTATAAAAAAGATGATACAAGTTGCTCTGAGCATGACAATTAAGAACAACTAAAATGTTTAAAACAAAATAAAAGTTTTGATTTTTATAAAAATTATAATAAAATCTAATCAATCTGTTTTTGTATTTATATATTTTGAAAACTTTTTTAGCTCTTTTTAATTTTTGTTATGACTTGTATTTTTTGCAAATGATTAAAGATTAAATAAATCAAAATATTTCCAAAACATTTTAACATTTTTATTAAGCTACTGAAAGCTATAAATTACTAAAAAAATATTTTCATTTCAGGATGATTTAAAAAGTTTTTCAGGCCGATTAAAATTGTTTTTCAGGATGATTCTGAGAATGATGAAAGAAACCTGGAGCCCTGTTGTTGTTATTATAATAACAATTCTTTACAATTTTTTTTTCCAAAATATTTTTCTTTGTAAACTTTTCACATGTTCTATAATCATTCTTTTTAATTTCAACACAACAATTATTGGAGTTAGAGCAACTTTCCTAATATGAAAGTTTGAAAATAAAATAAAATTCATATAACTGTTGCCAAAAAATATTTATGTGAATCTTTTAGTTTTCTTAAAGTTCATAAAAATTGAAGATCACTATAAGGTGAAAGACAGAGTAAAGACATTAAACAAACAAATAAAAAATAAATAAACATGAAATTGATTGGCATTTGAAACTTTTACTTACAGGATCAGTTCATTTCTATATTAATATTTGAGTTTATAATTGTGTCACAATAAAACCTGGATATGAGAGGGAAACTGACATAAATGTTGATGGTAAATGATTTCATCAGAGGAAAGTGTTTACTGTTTTTACAACTACATAAACAATAAAATCTAGTGATGCTTGGCCAGAAGTTAGAAAGTTCCACACACAGCCATATCTTTCCAAAGGTATGACTATATAGTGTATCGAGGCAGCAGATAATTATCTAA
This sequence comes from Ascarosepion bandense, assembly GCA_037127315.1. Lineage (NCBI taxonomy): Eukaryota > Metazoa > Mollusca > Cephalopoda > Sepiida > Sepiidae > Ascarosepion > Ascarosepion bandense. The sequence goes on along the minus strand of JBBBDQ010001272.1, from coordinate 574,149 downwards.
ACATATATTGTTAAAAATAACAGACGATGAATGTCTATTATGCTTAATCTAGAGCCATTCTAAACATTGTATTTTGGCTTTAATTTCTGGAGAAAATAAAAACAAAAATTGTCCAGCAAGACTTGAAAAAGGCTCATGTGAGCCGAAAGCTTAGAACCAGTGTAATAAAACAATATCCAAATGTTGAACAATTTTTGTCTTTATTGCCATTAGAAATTAAAACCAACAAAATATGATGTTTAGAACAGCTCATGATTAAACATAATAGATTTTCATTGTTGTATTTAACAATATATCTTTAGATATATATATAATAAAAATATAGTTTTATGGTGTGCTATCAATATTAGGGATAGGACATACACTCCTGATCAAAAATTTAAGACCACTTAAAAATCTTTAAAAAGAAATTTTTTTTTATGGATAGATTTTAAACTCCTCCCACTTAAGGTTACCAATACTACAATCTAAAAGGTTATGGAAACAAAAAGCTACATTCCAAACATTTTATTTAGAAATTTACATTTTTATAAAATGAGGCGATTCACACATGATCAAAATTATAAGACCAGGGGTATAAATTGTTAGATCTATGGCAATTCCAATGTTTTTAGTTCAGTTAGAGATTAGCAATCACTGCGTAAATGTGTTACCATGCCTAAAGCAAGCAAACTTACCAAAGTTGAGTGTTCTCAAATTCTAGAATTCCATAAGCAAGATTTGTCACAGCGGGCGATCGCAGCTAAGGTAAATCGCAGTAAAACTGTGATTTGCAACTTTCTAAAGAACAGTGAGAATTATGGAAAAGCAAAATCCTCTGGTAGGCTCCAAAAAATTTTTCCTGCATTGAGTAGAATAAGACAGGTTGTTATGAAAGAAGGGGGACTTTCTTCTAGTCAAATTAAGGCAGTCACAGATGCTGATTGCAGTCCCGAAACCATCAGATGACACTTAAGACAAAAAGGCATGGTAAATAAAAAGTGTAAACAAATTCCTCAGCTGCTTCCATATCACAAGTTGGACCGCTTAAAGTTTGGTCGTAAATACCAAACATGGGACGTTGAGAAGTGGAAGAAAGTCCTGTTTTCTGATGAGAAAAAATTCAATCTCGATGGTCCTGATGGCTTCCAACGATATTGGCATAACAAAAACATGCCTCCTGAAATTTTCTCCGCATGTCATAGTGGTGGAGGATCCCTAATGGTATGGGGTGCCTTTTCTTACAGAGGGACAATGGAGCTCCAGGTGATGCAGGGTCGTCAGAGAGCAGCTGGTTGTGTTAACATGCTACAAAAAGCATCTTTGATGACGGAGGGCCATCGTTTGTGTGGGGATGGATGGTCATTCCAACAGGATAATGCTGCAATCCATGCTGCAAGATGGACCTTGACCTTTCTACAAGAAAATGGGGTCCATCTCTTGGGACATCCTGCATGCTCACCAGACTTGAACCCAATTGAAAATGTTTGAGGATGGATGACAAGAGATGTTTATCAAAATGGCAAACAATATTCAACAAAAAATGAACTTTGTGAAGCCATCTTCAGAAGCTGGAGCAACATCCTCTGCACCTTAATGGAAACGCTTATTTCTAGCATGCCCGACAGAATTTTTGAAGTCATCAAAAGCAGTGGAGGTAGACTTCATTATTAAATTTAGTTGTTAAATATTTTCATACACTTTTTGTACAATTTCGTAGAATTTTTGTCTCTGGTCTTATAATTTTGATCATGTGTAAATCGCCTCATTTTATGAAAATGTAAATTTCTAAATAAAATGTTTGGAATGCAGCTTTTTGTTTCCATAACCTTTTAGATTGTAGTATTGGTAACCTTAAGTGGGAGGAGTTTAAAATCTATCTGTAAAAAAAAATTTCTTTTTAAAAATTTTTAAGCGGTCTTAAATTTTTGAACGGGAGTGTATGTAAATATAAAAATGGACATTGAGGTGAACACCCAATAGTGACAGTCTGTTTCATGCTTAAACACAATCTTCAAACCATATTTTTGATTGCTTGAAAAGTCAATGCAAATTTTTAATCATTCATGTTCCAAGATGTTAGAACACAAATTTAGATAGATACAATATGCTTACATTTCCGATTAGAGCACACTTCAAACTATCTCTTTAGAAAGAAAGTTTAAAATGACTTGTGTCAATTTTCTATTTCTATGAAAATGGAAGATTATAAGATGCTTTTTAGACACTTGCTACTTTTTTTTTTATTGCCATAAAGACAAAAATGCCGCACAAGCAGCAAAAAAGATGCGTATGGCGAAGGTGCTTTAGCTAACAGAACTGTACAGAAGTGGTTAGCTATGTTTAGAGTTGGTGATTGTAGCTTTATTGATGAAGAACACTCAGGCAGACCCCAACTACAGATGATGACCAAGTCAAGACATTGATGGAGAATAACCCACATTGCACAATGTGGGAATTAGCAGAAACACTAAATTCATCAAAATCCACCCATGAGCACTTAGTGAAGATTGAGTACTCAAATTGCTACAACATTTGGATACCATGTGATCTGAGTGAAAAGAATATTTTGGATTGCAGTTCTATCTGATTTGCTGTATAAACGCAATAGAAATGCACCCTTTTTTAAGCAAATTGGGACAGGTGATGCGAAATGGATCATTTGCAACAATGTTCAGTTAACAAGATCCTGGGGTAAGTGAACGAGCCAACATTAGCCACCCTAAATGAATGTCTTCATCTTAAGAAAGTCAAGCTGTGCAAATGGTAAAATTGGAAAAGAATCCTGCATTATGAGCTTCTACCAAGTAACCAGTCAATTGATTCTGAAAAGTACTGCTCACAACTGGAAATGGTAATTCAATGCGGTAATTCAAGAAAAGTGCCCAGAATTGGCAAACAGAAACGGTGTTTTTCATCAGGATAATACCAGACCTCACATTTGTTTGGTGATCTGACAAAAAATTGTTGTAGCTAGGCTGGAATGTGTTACCCCACCAACCATACTCACCAGATATTGCTCCTTCAGATTTTCATTTATTCAGGTCCTTTCAAAATAATCTCAATGGTAAAAATTTTAATTGTTTGGATGAGGAAAAAAAAAACATCTTAATGTGTACTTTGCTGAGAAAACACCAAAATTTTGGGAAGACAGAATCTTTAAGTTGAAGGAAAAATGAAGAAAGGTCATGCAACAAAATGATTCATATTTAGTTGAATAAATATTTAATGGTATAATTTTGTGTTTTTATTTCCCTTAGAAATCAGTATGCACTTTCTAGACAAGCCTATATATATATATATATATATATATATATATATACACACACACACACACACACACACACACACAGAGTCTCAGAAATTAAAGTTTGAAACACATACATACACACACACACACACACACACACACACATAGATATATATAGATATGTGTGTGTTTGTGTGTGTGAATGGAACTATAGATAGATAATTTCCAGGCTGACCACTGTAATGTAGAAACAAGTCAAGAAATGTTAAAAGGGAGTTTTCATTGGCCAAAATGAAGTATTGATCTATTAGGTTGTCATGTCAGAAGCTGAATCAAAGTGCCATCTATCCACCAACTTGTCCATAAAGTTTTCAAGACAAACATACCCAGATAATTACAAATACAATGCAATCATCCAAGGTAAGAAGCCCTTGCAAATACATAACTAACTCAATATGAAGGGAGATATAATTATTAATCAAAATACCTTTATTTTAATTATTAATACAAACAAAAAAGTGAGCTTTATTAATAATTGCATATATATTATCACTTTAAACACTTTATCACAAATATATGCATAAATTGCACTTATATATATATATATATATATATATATATATATATATATACACACACACACACACACACACACAAACACTATATATAAAGATTAACGAAACTTGGTCATAAACAACCAATAATTTTAAATTATTTTTGATCGATACTTGTATTAAAGTAGATATTCCGTTTTTAATCAAGCAGCATTATATATTTATTTCTACTGGCCTGATTATTTACGATAAATTTTTATTACGAAAATGTCTGTCATTCAGCAGAATTTGAACCTGCTACCCCTATCCACATAATCAGAAATAGTATTCAAACAAAGCATTTCAAACTGTCGGTTGTTTATGACCAAGTTCATTAATCTTCGTTAATTTCCATGACATGTTTACATTTGTTGACATTACGATACATTTCAGAACAGAGATGGTTATTTTGATGAATTCAAAAATTGTGTTATAGGCTTAATTTGTCCTCATTTAGACTGATCGTCATTCGTGGTTAAGAGGTCTAAGACGTGCCAGATCTATATGGATAGGGGCCGTAGGTTCGAATCCTGCTGAATGACAGACATTTTCGTAATAAAAATTTATCGTAAATAATTAGGCCAGTAGAAATAAATATATAATACTGTTTGATTAAAAACAGAATATCTACTTAAATACAAGTATCGATCAAAAATAATGTTCAAACAAATCATTTCAAATATATATATATATATATATATATATATATATATATATATATAAATAAAGCATTTAATGGGCTGATTGTTCAAAGGAAAAGGTTATTTTTGTTAAAAGTTTTCACCAATTTGTTTGAAGCACAAACAATGAATGCTGAAATTTTTAAATTACATTTTTTTTTCCTGACTTGTCTGGACATGCAGTCAAGCCGATTTCATTCATTTAAAAAAAATAAAAAACATCAACATTCCAATGGTGATTTTCATGCAGATCACAAATTCTTCTTTGAAAGGGACCAGAAATGTACATTTTATAACCTCATGGAAGAACACAGCTACATTTTAATTCAATTTTTTTCATTATTTACATCACGAACATATTATCCATTAAAAATGACAGCCTTATGTAAAGATCATCGGTTCTGCCTAGGATCAGAAGATAACTCCAGGCCCTTGTCTAGGATCAGTGAATTATCTGTGCAATTTGTTTAATTTGTAATTTGTATTTGCAAGTTACTAAAATTGGAAGGAATGACCAAATATTTCTTCACAATGCCTAAAATTATGTAACAAGATTATTTCTATATATATATATATATATATATATATATATATATATATATATATAAAGGGTTAAATATACACAAAAAATATCTTATCAAACATTAATTTCCAGAGATCTGCTTTGAATCAAAATGTTTGGAAAAACATTTGTAGAAACTATTTTTTATTTCAGAAGAGATGGGAAAAAAATCACGAATAAAAAAAAAAAAGAAAAAAAGTGTCACCTCTGTAACTTAAATTCCTTATTCAAATAAATATAGAATTGTTTTTAATCTTTTTCAGCCAATATTAACATCCAATTTGTAGAGCACATATGCATTTTTTTTTCAAGGCATATTCATCACAGGATTATATAAAAAATGATTCAAATTATGGAAAAGAAAACCATAGCATTTTTTAATGTGCAGATAATCAATATTGCCTAAAAGAAAAAAAAAAAACAACAACAAAAGCAATTTTTACTGAAAATGTTTTTTTATAATGTTTTCCAATATTTTTATCATTTATTTTCAAAGATAGTAGCACTATTTTTAATTAATTAAAGCACAAAACTAGTGCCATAATTTATCATTTATTATCTTTTAATCTTCTTTCTAAAGAGATGCTGAAAGGTTCCTGGCCCAACTGGAAACTGGCTGAACAACTCAAACAATACATCATATGTCTAAGAAGTGATTTAAATCATAAAATTTGATTTTGTTTATGCAAATAGGTATCTGAAAGTCAATATTAAAAATTCATTTGCTTTAATACAATTTAAAACAAAAGGAAATTAATGAGCAAAAAACAAAAAATTTAAATAAATGACAACAATAACATGAAAATCTTCCTCATTAATCTTTAACATAAAAAGAGGAAAGAAAATCTGTCATAAGACAACTAAACATGAATTTTAAACTGGTCAAAAAAAATATAATAACTGACCTTTTGCCCTAAGTCTTCATCCATATCCATCACCCATGACCGAGCATTATATACAGCTTTTGATGGTGACTGAAATAAGTAAAAAGAAAATGGTCACACTTCAAATTTACAGGTTGCAATGAATAAATGGGAGTCAAAATTACATAAAAATGAAACAACACTGACATCTCATTTCAGCAGATACATTTACCAAAATTACACAAAAATATCCTGAAACTAAAGAGTAAATTTTTTCAATAAAAATCACCATTGGCTTCAACCAGAGTCTCTAGACCACTTCAAAATCTTCTGCAACTCTTCTGGACAATCTCCTTGTTTAAGTTGGTGAATGTTACCATAATCTTTGTCTTCAATTCATCTTTGGTGCTACGAGAAGTTTTGTTGGTCTCTTGCTCAACTGCACTCCACAGATAATAATCAATGGGGTTACAGTCTTGGGAGTTAGGTGGCTAGATGTAGCTATACTTGTATAGAATGGTGCAGAGTCCTGTTACCAGAAAGCCACTCTCTTGACCCAGAGCAGCACTACCTGCTCCATGTTGAACCTGAGGTCCTGTGGGAAGATGAATGGGGGTATAAGATCGCCACTGATAGTGATCACTACAAACGCCATGATATTGACTGGATATTTGGTTTTCATCACACTCGGCACATCTTTTGGGGACATCGCACAACAACAGTTATTCTATGTGCTCATATTGGAGCTTCCGGCATGAATGCAAAGCAGTACAGTATGACATTTGCAAATTTCTGGCAAACTGAATTGCATTGTGGTGTTATTTTTTTCACAGATAGTGCCCAGCTGACCCTACTATACTGTGCAGTCAGTAAAATCAAAAACACGCATGTTTGAAATAAAAAATATAAAATGTAGACAATTTATCCAGTACCCCCTGTATATACATACATATATAAAGAGGAATATTCAATTCAAAGTTTACTCCTACTTATTAAACAATTTACAATAATTCTAACAAATTGTGATTTATCTTTTTACAGCCAGTACAAAATTTCCTGACATCTGATCCCACCCCTAAAAAAAAAGAAGAAAAAAAAAAGCAAAAACATATCTCCTGGGTCTTATATGCACATATAGTCAAATCAGGAAACAAAAATTGTGAGAAAAACAACAAAATTTTTAATTACAAAAGTGTGTAGGTGAAAAATACTTGTCTTTACGACTAAACCTAATAAATTAAAAAAAAAATAAATAAATAAAACACTGTTCTAAATACAATCAAAACTTGACATTATTTTATCATAAAATAGCTCATGAGAAAAAACAGCTTGCATACAAAGAAAAATTATGTCAAAGTTTTAAAACACTTCCATTTTCATCTTCAAATTAGACATACATTAATACACGTACACATTGCATTATAAATAGTATAAATGTGACTGAAATTGTTCATCTTTTTTTGTTTATTTACCTACTTCCCAGTGGGATTATTCCTTGAAAGTAAAAGTAAATATTGGTAGGGGAGTGGCTTTCAGTTTTCCAGAGACAATAGATAGGTGCTAAGAAAAATATCAGATGGCATCGGTAATGTACAGATACAATAAAACAATGCAGGATAACAAGTGCATTCTTAAGATAACAACAGACAAATGAAATGGAAAAAAAAAAGACACCTTAAAGACTACAACTGTACTGTTATTTCGATAGCAAAGAAAATGTCCACAACAGAATTTTTTTTTCCTTTAAATTTTAAAGAAACAAAAACACAGTACATGACAAAGAGCGTTGAATTCTAATTATACTATAGTTAAATTTTTGTTCTGAGGTACACTAATTGCAAAGCCAGGTGAATAATTTAGACAAATACAGCATTTTTGTTCATTTCCAACAATGACAAGTAAAAATTAATTCTCTAATAACTGTATCAAGTTTAGAAATTAGTGTCACATTTCTACATAAAAAACAATGAAAAAAATAATTAATTTGGACTCGTGAGGGTTAATTTTTTTTTTTTTTTGACACATTAAAACAGGTTAATTACCATATTGGAATGAAAACAAAATTCAATAAACAAATTGCAAATATCTCACAAACGAAATTTATGTCTGGTATTTGAAAACAATTCATAAGATTAAAATGTTCTTAATATAAAACATGAAATAAAAATATTTTAGTTTGTTTTTTTTCAACATGCTAACATTTTTATATTAATACGAAATTTAAAAAAATGTCTTAAATGTGAATTTCTACTACAGGGCCATATAATAAAACTTAATTTGAAAATATAAAATTTATTTAAGATTACTTCATCTGTAAAAAGCAAAAGGAATTATTCAATAAATTTTACTAACTTACATAACTTTATTTTTTAATTCAACATTTCATGGTTTTAAAGTTAATATTGCAATGCATAAGAACCTGTCAAAGTTAACCTTTTTTTGTTGATAGTGATGTTAATAAGATAATTATGGTAGAGTGTTTTGCTCATTTAACCATTCAATGTCAACTTGCCAGTGTTGAAACATTTTGTCATGGTAGAATACATGTACACAAAACAAAAAGTGTGGATCCATGCATCATGTAAAGTTAACCTAAACAACTTCAAACAGGAATCAAATTTGGTTTGCTAATTCCATTATTTCACTTACACTACACTTTCAGTTCTTCAAAAGGTTGCAAAAGGGATTTGGGATTATGCTATTTTAGTAGGTGTAAACTTGGAATTGGCAAAAGCTAGATTTGATGCAGATTAAAGGTTTGTTCCCTTTTTAAGTATTATTATATCACATTCAGATGACAGAAATTGGGCTGGCTGGAGAGATCTTGTCACATTAATTACAACTGGAGTTATGTTTTATTTTTAGTGAAACTTCAATTTTAATATCACCAATGATTGGAGCATTTTCCTTTAATTTTGTGGATGTGCTGGTGGTGTAATGGATAGCAGCTCTGAATGAGAAATTGTAGAGCCCAAGTTCAAATTCCAGTCATGTTTGTTGCATTCATTTACATGTAAATACTTTTGAGAACAGTATAAATTCATTTCCTACCCACAGCATTTGGTTAAATAGTAATACTTTTATTTGGAAAAAAATCATTGCCATCTCTAAAAGATTGTTAATGCAATATTCACTTGCAAAAAAAAAAAAAAAATTCTTACAATCCAAAATATATTTTGGACTTAAATAATCAATAAAAGGTTAATAGGCCATAAAAAAAAAAAAAAAAAAAATCTATCAACACTTTAATTTTTCAGAACTCACAAAAATTCATACAAAGCCAGATAATTGACAGATTTCAACAGTGCTTTAGCTGAATTAAATTCAATAATACAAATGCTATTTTCTAGTATAAATTTACAGATTCGTTTCAATTTAACTACAGGGCAAATTTTATTAATAATTTGAAAAATGTTAATTTCTTCAAAGCCTAGAGATACAAATTATATGCCCCTCTCCCCTTTTCTTCCTTTGTTATACAGACCATAAAAAAATTTCATTCCTTTAATTAGCACTTTTTTTTTTTTTGAGTTTCTCGTATAAGAAGTTCTCATTAGTCACACTATATTTGAACTATTATCTTCATCACAACAGTTGTGGCCTTCAGCCTTTCTCAGGTATGTATGGATCTCGATAATCTATATGAAATTTTGAATTGAACCCCTTATTTAATCTATGGGGGTAGACTTTTCTCATTCCACATAGATTAATAAAAAAAAAAAGGGTTTAGTTTAGAATTCCCCGTAGGCTACACAGATTGATATACGCCTGAGGAAAGCTAGAGGGCACAATAGCCGAAACGTTGTGATAACAAAGATGAGAACAACAGTCTAAATATAAATAGTGTAAATGATACTTTTTTTTATCTGCTTATTTACAATATACTCAATAAAACTATTTTTTAAGTCAAATGTTTTAAATTATTTCTTTTAAATATGCTAAGAAATAAAACTATTTCGTCAAATAAGGACAAAAATTAAACATTTCAACTAAATTGTAAATATTTTCAGATAATGATAAATTCAATTACATCAAAAATTTATTAAATAGAGGCACAGATATTTTGCACAATATTAAGCAGATAACCAATCATATAGAAATATCTACCGTGTATGTGTATGGTGGGCCTTAATGATAAAATTAATTAAGGCCACTTCATTTTATGCTTATTGTTACTGGCTATAAACAGGTAGATTCCAAAGGAATACAGACAATTAATGTATGTACTTGTTTATAAGGTGAGAAATATATGACCAAAAAAGTGATGATAAAATGGACAAAAGCTATATGAAAAAAGGTGCCAACAGATCAACATTTATAATGAAATACTATTTTACTTAGATTTTACAAGCCATTTAAAGAATATTTTTAGAAATCAAAATATGTTTTCATTGAAATTATTTTGAATTATTAAACATTTGTGTTTTTAATTATTTTGTGGATTTTATATCAAAGTTATTTTTTTCATACAAGTTTTTATTTTCCTATTGAACAATATATGGGTATCAAGTTTGCTATATAGAGTTTTAATAACTTTAAGGCTGACAGTTCATTCAATTAGTATGTTAAGTAAAATTCTGCTACATTTGAAGATGGCGTTGATGTTGTCTAAAATGAAAATAAAAATTTTGAAACTTATTTTTATAAAAGATATAAAATGGTAAAACAATAATTTTATTAGAGTTCTAAAGGAAAACTCTACTCTGAATGACACTTAAAATCATCTTAGATATCAAAATATTAAAACAGCTTAATATTCTCCACTGATGGTAATTTACAAAATTGCACTATTTGAATGTGGTGATTAGCTAAACAGGGTTTGGATTTTTTCCTACTTTTCTGACATAAAATGGAGAGTGGTGTTCAACACAAGTATATACAGGATTTTGAGAATCCTCAAATGAGCTTTCAAGTGAAACGGTAACTCCTGCAAACGTTAAGTTCAAGTTAGTTCTTGACAGAAACATCTCCTCCTTCTCTTGCCCCCAGTACTTACTGTCATATACAAGTCATTTTTATAAAATAATCATGCCCTAAATTTTCTGTTTGTTTTATTTGTAAAATTGATGAAAAATCTATAGAAAAAAAAAAAATGAACAAAATTCCATGTCAAATGCTTCATCTTCTAAAAGGACTTCATCAGACTAAAGTAACATTTCTTATTGATGGAACTATATATATATATATATATATATATATATAAAGAAAGGCAAATATAAACATCAATTATAATTATGCATTGAGGGGAAATACTGAAGATGGAGTACTAAATTATAAAATTTCTAGTGTCTGAAATGTCTATACGCATAGCTCAGCCAATCTCATTTGGTTTCCTGAAACTTTTGTTATTATTTCTGTTATTTTTAAATATCCCAGACTGTGAAAACAGAAGATTTGCTAATTCAAGTTAATTACTTTCTCTTTTAATTATTTTTCTCTTTGAGAAGTAATTTACTCAGGTGAAAGTGCATAGGAAGTAAATTTGTATCCTGGTTCTTACATATCATCTTTCTTAACAAATCTTCTGTTGTCTCAGTGTAACATATTTTAAAAATAACAGTGATAAAAACAAAAGCATTACAAAAACAAATTAGACTGTAATTGCTAGTCAAGTTAGATGACAAAATTTTTAAAATTTAATATCACTATATCTATAGTGTTTCCACCTCGGTACATAATTATAACCAACATTTGTTTACACCCCCACCCCCTACCTACATATATAAGATCAATAAGAAATCCATCAATAAGAGCCGTATCTCTTCAGGATGTAAGCGATCATGGCCCTCCACATCTTCCTGTCCCTTGTACCTCTTAATATATTTTGTCATCCATTTGCCCAGTTAAGTATGTCAGGCACTGTTTTTCCCTCTCTTTCTCTCCATCTGCCCTGTTAGTATCAGATTCTCCAAGATCTCCTTCATTACATGTCTAACTGTCTCTTCCTGAAGTTAAGTACAAGTTTCCTTTTTGTTTCCATTCTCTCCAAAATCTTACCATTGCTCATATGTTTGGTCCATGATATCTTCAGCATCCATCTGTAGAAGCACATTTGTTGCTTTGAGTCTCTCCTTCATCTTTAAGGAGATTGTCCATCATTCAGTGCCATATAACAAAACATATTATGTAACAGTCCAGTACTCTTGTTTCCAACAAAATTTTCCTGTCTCTCAATACTCTGCTTAGCTTCTGAAATGCACCTTTGGCCATGCCAATACACTTTTGGATCTCAGTGTCACACTTTCCATCCTCTGACAGAACACTTCCCAGATATTTAAATTTATGTACCAGCTTGATTTTAGTATCTGCAACTTGTAGTCCTTTAAGAACTTTATTTTAGTCAAATAAAGTCCTTTTAGAAAAGAAAATGAGTTACATAAATGTTTTTCCATTTTGTCATTCAGCTCCCCAACATTGTTTTTTGATATATAGAAATTTACATATCATATTCCATCCAAAAGACCCATCTAGCCAGTTAAGGGCATCTAGTTTTTGTAAAGAGAATCTTTATCTGAAGAAAAGACCTACATGATAAGTCCAGTGTTTGAAAACTTTATAAACAGAAAAGCCCACGCCCTCAAAGACTGGAAAAGAGCTATACCAGTCAGTTAGTAAGACCTATCTGTTTTGTTTTTGTTTTTGTTTTTTTGAAAATTAGAATAACAGAGTTGAGTTAAAGAGGCGGAAACTCTGACTTAAAAGAATTGAGATGAAAGAAGACGTATATAATATTGTTAGACCAATTGTTCATAGTAAAAAAACCTGAAAGGAAACCTTTTGTAGAGTCTAGCTTTCACTCCAGCTAGAAACAAAAAGATGACAAGAAAATTTTATAGTAATTGCCAACAATAAATACTTATTTGTTATCAGAATGGCCTTGTGATTTGAATTCACTTTCTGCTAAATGATTTACCACAAGTCTGCTGGATATCCAATTTGAGAGGTAAAAACAACACCAGATGCAACATAGCAGAGAACAGATTGTAGAAGGCTAGTTACAACATAGGAGACACAGGCTAGTTACAACATAGGAGACACAGGCTAGTTACAACATAGGAGACACAGGCTACAGCTGGTGTGGTATCATTCATAACTCCCCACCCCCTGAACTGGTAAAGCTTGCAGCAAATGAATGCAACACCACACATTGCAAGATTGACACCAATAAAGAGCACCTGTAGTCCTTGAGGTCTGTCCTAACATCAGTTTTACAATCTTTGCTGTTGGGGGAAAATGATTCAGTAACTAAGAATGCTCAGATCTTACTTTACAATCATTATAAGAAACAATGAGACATACAACATTAGCACATTTGAAAGCAAAAACATCAACAGCTTAAAATATAATGACTGCTTTGTACACATTCTAACAAATGTGATTTGATCTCCAGAGAACATTTTGTTATAATCCATAAATTTGAATTTTCAATTTAGTATTTTCTTCTTTTTAAAATAGAATATTAAGTTACAAAACTCAAGTAGGTCAGAGTTAATTTGCCAGTACTGACTACAGCCATCGATTTTGAATCAAAGAAAAAAAAATGAATTAGCTGTAAAATGAAGCTAAAATGTTTTAAAATATACATATCAATATATTCATGATTTGATTTGATAAAATGCTGTTTAGAAATTGGCAGTGTACTGGATATTAAGCGAGACCACTTAAAAAGATATTGTAGCAAAATGCAATTAAGGAACACTATTTTGGTTACACACACACACACACACATTATATATATATATATATATATATATATATATATATTATATATATATGAGAAGTATTCTATCCCTGAACAGTATTAAAGCAGATACATTTTAGATGTATATGTCATTGCAAGCTGAACCCATGGAAATTCTGTGTGCATATTAAGTAAAATTATACATTATCTCATGTCTTTTACTCTGCTATTCTCTACATCAGCTTTTAGCTTGTGTTTATACCATTGATCAAAATGCCAGTCATTTGTACAATTAACAGTCAGTTTAGGTTATCTATGATATTTATATGATTAACAGTCTCATCTTTGTCTCTGTACAGGTTATATTTATCCATCCATTATCATACATTTGTTATGGCTTCCTATTAATAGGACAGAACATGTGAGCAACAACAAAGTTTTATTGAAAATGGAAACAAAAAGAACCCTTATACTTAAGAGACAGTTGAAATTTCTAGGGTACATAATGAGAAAATTTAATACAGACAGGACATATTAAATGCAAAAGAGACAGAGAAATGCCACATATAACCTAACACGTTTGTGTAAATGGTTGGCAGAAGAGAAATTAAGCGAGACAGCAAAAGGACAAAATTTACTAAGAGACAAAAAGGACAGGAAACTGTGCAGAGCCATGATCACCTATGTCCTAAAGGGACACCGCACATAGAAAAAGATTAATAGGCATTTAGTTTCTCTTTTGAAATGTTCTCTGCACAATTATACTACGTTTTTTCTGTAATTCCTTTTGTTTGCATCTTGAAAGCACTAATATTATTATTATTATTATTAGCCAAGATGCTCCACTTTACTTGCATAATTTTGTTATTTTCAATCTGATAGAAGCTAAAAAGAAATATAAATTATTTTTACAATGAACCCAAATGCTATAAAATATTCAAGTTTTTCAACATATGACAAATAATCTAGATATTAAAGAAAAACGCCATATGGTTGATTAGAGGTTTTAGGATAAGGATAATCCAGTATAAAAAGTTAAAAGTGTTTTTTATGGCTAGAGACTATATTAATCCTGATAATCCAGTGAAAGAATAGAGATCAACTGAAATTACAGAGATTAAGTATCTATCCTCTTAATAGAAAACAGTCATTCGGGTAATAGAATTGGTCTTTACTTGGCTTCCTTAGCTAATTTTTTAAGTCAGACTACAGATATAAAAGGGTTTTTTTTTCTTTTCCTAGCATAAAGTTGTGGAAAACCTAGTTAGTTAACAGCCATTGATTTCTATGGCAAGCTTTCTAATTAACTCTTAGTGTTGAAAAACAATTAAAGTGCTTGTAAAGAAAAAAAAGCTTTCCTGGCAAATTGCCATTATATTTCCTGCCACAAAATCATTCTTACATCATTTCTGTTAAATAGATGAATAAAGGCTGACTCATATTCAAGCACAGTCATGTTTACGACTAAGACTTAAATCTATATCTACACTTTGTAATAATTTGAATAAATTTTAACTTAGGTATACTAATAACTTTAAGATAAAGCAATGGCAAAGTATTTTTGTAGTTGGTTTAAGTACACTTTAAAATCATCTATTCTTTAGATCACAATTTATATAATGTCAGTAGTGCTTGCATTAATTTTCAATCACAGATAATCCCATTCTTCTGAATTTTCGTTACAAGAAAACCTTTTTTATACTCTCTACAACAAAGTATTTACTTTGTTAGGAAAGAAAACAATTTATAGTAAATATGTTAGTACCAGGGGTAAAGTCAATAGACAGCAATAAATGGAAGCAAAAAAACAAATTCAAAAGTAGTCACTAGTAAATGACAACATGTAGCGATAAATCACAAAAGAAGTTTTCTAGCAGAAAATAGAATATCAAATGACTAATATTTCACAATCATTTATCATCAGCATACCTGCCTACATAAAAGTAGCATTTGCTTACTTACTACATATGATTAGTGCATGCTTCGCTGTTTAAACTAGTATGTTCATATTGGTTGTTATACTCAAAACGTTTCAACCCTTGTACTCTTTGGTACAAATGTTTATCTTTATACTTGGAATTTGAAACCGAAAACTTTATACAAACCATGGTTTGGATTGTTCTCATGCTTAAGCTTTATTTCATATCAGTTCCAATACTCACCAGTTTTATTCACCTCTAGTCAGTCAGTTGTGCATTTTTTCCACTGAACTAGATCATGTGACTTTTTGGCCAGCAACTATGACTCAGAAAGTGAACTCACAACTGTGAGGGTTTAATCAACTTCTTAATCCACTGTTATGAACATGTGGCTGAGTGGTTAGAATGTTCACTTTTTGATCCTGAGAACTGTGTTTGAATCTCACCATGGTCAATTTGTCAAAAAGATGACTTCTGGACGTTATTGGCCTGAGGGAGGTGATATAGCATGCTTTTTAAACATGCTATATCACATGTTTTATATCAGTGTTTCAAAAAACACTGCTATATCAATGTTACAAAAAGCAAAACGTTTTTTTAAACACTTTTAAAAAGTGTTTCAAAACTATACCAAGTCTTGTGAATGTAATTGGATAGACAAAACTGAGAAGCCATCAGTAGTTAATCATCGTGACCAAGGGTTTGAGCATGCTGGCCTTGTTCAGACAGTTGATCATGTAAACTAACTCAGTATAGTTGCAGCATAAACTACAAGTGGGATCTGTGGGCGTTAAAGAAACACAAATGTGCCTGAGCAGGTGTCTGCAACAGGGAATGGTTAACAGCCCTAGTAAACTGGAATCCTTGGACACAAGTGGCCAGCTATTTAGATTATTTTTTTTCATCAACTAAGCCCAGTGGATGAAATGAGCAAGTGAATAAGACAAGTAAGTATCAACTGATATGAAATCAGTCTCCTAAGGATGGAAAACAGAATAAAAACAATCTATTTCTATAGATTGACTAACGGCTTCAATTGAAAACCTGAAAAGGTAAGTGAGTACATTGACAGATACCTGAAGATACAAAGGATACAAAAATTGGAACATTGCAAGTATAACAACCAAGATGAGCATAAACCTTTTAATAATGATAATTCCTCATCTCAAAAATTCATACATATGCTTCTTGCACTCTTATGTAGCACAATATTTATGTACCTAAACCTTTAACGCTATGATAAAAAACACTTACTTTATTTACACTGTAATTGGGTGAGCAATAACTGAACAGTACTAAATAAAATAACTAAAATAGAAATGAGCAGTGAAACAAGAACAGCCTACCCCTGTACATTAAATAAAGTATTCAGTTCAGAATTCCCTGTAGTTTAACTTGATCTATGCTATGAAAAAACCAAATGCTTTCAAGACGCACACAATGATGCAAGAAGTGGGTAGATGTGGACAGTGTGAACTTTGGTGTGCTTAGACTGAAACTTAAGTGCACAACTGATAGCAGAAGAATTCAAAGTAAATAGCAAAAGAGCATAGCAGATTTTAACAGAGAATTTGAGAATGAGAAATATTTCTTTAGAAATGCTCTATGATCTTGACTGATGTCAAAAATAAAAATCTTGGTTTTACATTACATTTGATCTCATAATACAGAAATGTTTGACAGGGTCATTGCCAGTGATGAACAACAAAATGCCACAACATGCAATAGAAAACAATTCACCTTGGCTGAAAAAAAGCAAGCCATAATCATAGTTCAAGATCATGCTTGTGTGTTTCTTTGATCATAAGGAGACAGTTTACTAAAAATTCTTAGCACAAGAAACAAAACATCAATCAACATATTTATTTGAAAATGCTCAAAAGAATCTGCTTAGAGGAAAAGACCTGGACTCTGGCCTGACAAATAGATTTTCCACCATGACAATGTTCTTACACGTGATGTGTAAAGAGTTTCTAACTAAAAAACAGTTATAGATATGGACCATCCACCTTATTCCCCAGACCACTGTGATTTTTGGCACTCACCAAAATCAAACAAAAAAAAAACCTTGAAAAGGTAAGTATGCTGATATTGATAACAACTAGTAACACTGTATCATTGTCAAGTGTTTCAAAAAATGAGTTCAAAGAATGTTTCCAGTAATGGAACTATTTTCTGATGAAGAATATAGCTTCTCAAGGGAAGTACTTTGAAAGTGAAAGCAACCAATAGTGACCAAGTAAACAAATTTGGCTTTCACAAGGCCATTTCAGAAATTAAATTGTCACATCTCATATCAGTAGCCTGATCTTTATTTGTTAATGAGATATTCCTTATTATATGTTGTTAATATGAAGCATGTTCACTTATTACCATCAAATCAATAATCTATATACCATTTTTTCTACACAAAACTTTAAAGTAATTAATAATGTGTATAATATACAATGTCAGACATTTAGCAGACAAAACACCATCATCAATGCTTGGGGAATTTTTGCAACTCCAAGACAATACCAGAAAAAAATCTCTTAATCCAAGAAGCAAATCCAAGTAAAATAATTTTACCCATTCATTTTCAATTCTATCAAAGTCTAATTTACTTTGTTAGACAATTCACCTGAGATTATCACTGGTACTTCAAGAATACTGAAAGAAATTGTTTTATATTCAAGGCATCTAAACATCCCTCTTGTGAGAATCTATTTTAAAAGATATTTACTCATAATTTTCATCAATATCTTTGTGCATTCTTTTTTTGTTCTACTTTTGCACTTAGTGCTTTTAGCATTAAACAGTGTCCAGAAACTATTAAATATGGTGCATCCTTCTGCAAAAAGAAAAAGGAGCTTTAAGTTGTTTAAGAGCAACCAGTAAACAACCCAAAATTGACGTCTGTCACTGATTTCTTCAGCTCAATTTGCTTCCCAGCTACCTGCACACTATTTTTAGGAAATTTTCCAAACAGCAGAAATTAGAAAACAGATTTTTTTTGTCATTAGAATGCTCCAGAGAAATATTCATTTTCATGGCTCATGTTTTTGCTAAGAACTCATCCTTCCCTTCTGTTTCAAAGAATAATCAAATAAAAGCGCACACACACACACATCCTGAAATAGCAAGATGACTCAAATGTTAGGATTCTGATGTCATCTTCAAGAGTTTTGACTGCTTAGACATGTCACAGAAATGCGCTGCATTCTAGACATATTCTTTAGTTTGAAAACAAACAAAAAATTAAATCTCATGCAGCTCCATTTTCAGAAAAGATAAAAAAAACTCTTGCAGAGGACAGCTGTCAGAGTTCAGAATGCACAATCATGTTATACTGAGGGAAGACATGCTTAAATAAGAGCTATGCTACGGCATTCTATTTTGCATGTGAACAAATGGCAATGACAATTTCCACATAACACTTTTCCGTACAGTGCAATCAAATCAAGGGAGATGTCTGAAGCAGTTTCCAATAGAATGAATTCTCTAAGCACCTTAGTTATGCACTTAGAACAAATGCAAGGATTCAATAAACATACAGGAAGAGACCAAATGCCATAAAGAGAAAAAAAATTAAACAGAAAAGCATTGCGCCAGGAAAACACAGTTGAAAATAAATAAGTAAAAATTACCTAAGAGGGGATAGAATCTGCTCATTCATCTCTTAAGATGAGGTATAAGTTTTCAACATTGTCTTAGAGAAATATTTTACTTGGATAAATTTGTAGCATTTTCTCTCACTTTTTATAATCTCATGTCACTTTTCAACTAAATTCTATATTCCAGAATAAAATTCTGGTTGATGAAATCTTTTGTTTGTATCTTGTTAGAACTGTTGACTTGATAAGCATTGCATAAAGTGGGATATTTCTTTGCACTTGAAAAGGTCTTCTTATGTTCCAAACAGGTTGCAGAACTGATGTTTTAATTTTCTATAACTTTGTGTTATGCTGCAACTTTTATTAAAATTTCTTCCATTTTATCATTTTTTGAATTCTGTGGTCTTCCAGAACATTCTTTGCTCTTAAGATCAAAATCAGTTCTGAAACTTTATAAACCTTTCCTAACATGTGCCCACACCTGCTGCCTCAGCTATCTTAAGAGTCAGTTATCCATAAACAATGTCCAATGTACTTCTTATATCTAATCTGGGCTTTTATGAAAATAAAGTCTACAAACACTTCATAAAATCTATTCAGACACAAACAATAAAAAAGTTCAAAGACACTCCTAAGTTTTCCCTAACATTATATAAAGAGGACTCTGATAACTTTCAGATCAACTTAATAACAAGTACAGGTGGCTAAATGTCATGTGTAATTACTATTATTATAAACAATTTATAATAACCACTAATTTTACAAGTATGAGAAAAGCATTTTTGCTCTTGTTTTAAGACAGTTTTCTTTAACATGTCAGATAGTAATTTCATGTTAACACCAAATTTCTAGTCTTTTATGCTGAATTGACAGTCCATCAGTGATGAGGACTGATAAATATGTACAATACTCTGCAATTTATCTTGAAAATATATATATATATTATAATCACAAAGATGAAATGTAATCCTTTATTAATCAATAGTATTTCATAAATAAAAGTTTTACAGGAACTTAACAGTTAACTATAATCATAAATATACTTTTTTTTTGCAATATTAAATGATTTAACCAAATTTCTTTTACTGTATTGAATATAACTTACAATTGACAATAATAACAAATCCATAAAAAATACTAACACTTGACAAAAGAATAACATTCAAAATTTTTGGACATTAAATTTCTGCTTCATTTACCAAATAAACTTAAATGTATGAATTAGCAATTAGACAGAAGAATCAGAGAACATTGAAATTTACATTAAAGTCAGGCTAATGATTTCATCTTTGTTGATCATAATGTTTTGGCTGTTGTGCCCTTTGGCTTTCTTCAAGTGTGCTGTCAATCTAGGTAACCCAGGAAATTTTGATCTGACCTTTTATTCAATCTTCACAGGTAAATTGTTTTTTTTAATCTCCACCCCCATGTATGTCTAGGGATACCTGGTCTTGGTTAATTGTTCAGTTATTGCTAGCTGTATTTCCACTGCATTGTGGTGCAGTGGATATCAGCACGGAATGAGAAATCAGGAAGCCGAGTTTGAATTCCAGCTGAATTCCTTGCATTCATTTACATGCAAATACCCTTCAGTCAGTTAAGTGCCATGTGCGATACACGCTTTGGGCAATCATGTCTCGAAAGAGACATGACTGACTGGGCAGAAAATTATCCCGCAGTAGGTTGCCATTGCTTTCTGCGGTAGACTGGTTGCCGACCAAGGCTATAGAACCCAATCTATCCTATTATTTAACCCATAACTGGAGGGAAGAGACGGATTAATACCTTTCCCAAGGGTATTTGCGCGTAAGTGAATACAATGGATTCAACTGGAATTCGAACTCGGCTCCCCGATTTCTCGTTCCGAGCCAATATCCACTGCGCCACAACGCAAATACCCTTAGGAAAGGTATTAATCTGTCTCTTCCCTCCAGTTATGGGTTAAACAGGACAGCTTGGGTTGCCTTGGTTGGCAACTAGTCTACCACAGAAAGCAATGGCAACTTAATGCAGGATAATCAGCCCAGTCAGTCATGCCTCTTTCGCATGTATCATTTTCATGGCTCATGTTTTTACTAAGAACTCATCCTTCCCTTCTGTTTAAAAGAATAATCAAATAAAAGCACCTAAGCATGTATCATGTATGGCACTTAGCTCACTGATTTCCACTGAGCTTGAATATAATCATACTACTCTGCCCAGGAATTGAACTAACAATTATGACACCAAATCGACTAGCCCTTGCTAGTCGATTTGGTGTCATAAGCCATTATTTTGCATCTTCCCTTCGATAAGACAGAGAGGAAAGTCTTTATTATGAATTACTGAAACCTGGACAAACTGTTACAATGCAATATTATAAATAGGTAAGAACTTGGCTTGTTTGAATGGTATCTTGGAATAGAAAAAAATTACATAAAAATGCTTGCTCTCATATTACAAATGCAATATAACAAATAAGCATGGATATGACATGAGAAGGTCTTTATGTGTTTTGTATTCTCCTGGCCTGTTAACTTTTGACTAACT
>JBBBDQ010001272.1:545000-547500 GCA_037127315.1 Ascarosepion bandense | reverse complement strand
AAAAGAGAGAGAAAGAAAAGAACAGTGAAGAGAGAGAGAGAAATGAACAGTGAAGAGAGAGAGAGAAAGAACAGCGAGAGAGAGAGAGAGAGAGAAAAGAACAGCAAGGAGAGGGAGAGAGAGAGAGAAAAGAACAGCCAAGAGAGAGAGAGAGAGAGAGAAAAGAACAGCGAAGAGAGAGAGAGAGAGAGAAAAGAACAGCGAAGAGAGAGAGAGAGAGAAAAGAAGAGCGAGAGAGAGAGAGAGAGAGAGAGAAAAGGAAGAGCGAAGAGAGAGAGAGAGAGAGAAAAGAAGAGCGAAGAGAGAGAGAGAGAGAAAAGAACAGCGAGAGAGGGAGAGAGAAAAGAACAGTGAAAAGAGAGAGAGAAAAGAACAGTGAAGAGAGAGAGAGAAAAGAACAGTGGAGAGGAGAAGGAGAGAAAAGAACAGTGAAGAGAGGGAGAGAAAGAAACAGGAAAGAGAGAGAGAGAGAGAAAGAAACAGAAGAGAGAGAGAGAGAGAAAAGAACAGTGAAGAGAGAGAGAGAGAGAAAGAACAGTGAAGAGAGAGAGAGAGAAAAGAACAGTGAAAAGAGTGAGAGAGAGAAAAGAACAGGAAAAGAGTGAGAGAGAGAAAATAACAGTGAAAAGAGTGAGAGAGAGAAAAGAACAGTGAAAAGAGAGAGAGAGAGAAAAGAACAGTGAAGAGAGAGAGAGAGAGAAAAGAACAGTGAAGAGAGAGAGAGAAAAGAACAGTGAAGAGAGAGAGAGAAAAGAACAGTGAAGAGAGAGAGAGAAAGAACAGTGAAGAGAGAGAGAGAAAAGAACAGTGAAGAGAGAGAGAGAAAAGAACAGTGAAGAGAGAGAGAAAAGAACAGGCAGAGAGAGAGCGAGAAAACAAACAGAAGAGAGAGGGCGAAAACAAACAGTGAAGAGAGAGAGCGAGAAAAACAAACAGTGAAGAGAGAGAGCGAGAAAAACAAACAGGAAGAGAGAGATAAAGAAAAAAAGAAAAGAAGAAAAAGAGATAAAGAAAAAAAAGAACAGTGAAAAGAGAGAGAGAGAAAGAACAGTGAAATGAGAGATAGAGAGAAAAGAACAGTGAAAAGAGAGAGAGAGAAGAAAAGAACAGTGAAAAGAGAGAGAGAAAAGAACAGTGAAGAGAGAGAGAGAGAAAAAAACAGTGAAGAGAGAGAGAGAGAAAAAACAGTGAAGAGAGAGAGAGAGAAAAAAACAGTGAAGAGAGAGAGAGAGAAAAAAACAGTGAAGAGAGAGAGAGAGAAAAAACAGTGAAGAGAGAGAGAGAGAAAAGAACAGTGAAGAGAGAGAGAGAGAGAAGAGAGAGAGAGAGAAAACAGTGAAGAGAGAGAGAGAGAGAAGAAAACAGTGAAAAGAGAGAGAGAGAAGAAGAGAGAGAGAAAAGAACAGTGAAAAGAGAGAGAGAAAAGAACAGTGAAGAGAGAGAGAAAAGAACAGTGAAGAGAGAGAGAAAAGAACAGTGAAGAGAGAGAGAGAAGAAAACAGTGAAGAGAGAGAGAAAAGAACAGTGAAAGAGAGAGAGAGAGAAAAGAACAGTGAAGAGAGAGAGAGAAAAGAACAGTGAAAAGAGAGAGAGAGAAAAGAACAGTGAAAAGAGAGAGAGAGAAAACAGTGAAAAGAGAGAGAGAAGAAAAGAACAGTGAAAAGAGAGAGAGAGAAAAGAACAGTGAAAAGAGAGAGAGAGAAAAGAACAGTGAAAAGAGAGAGAGAGAAAAGAAAACAGTGAAAAGAGAGAGAAAGAAAAGAAAACAGTGAAAAGAGAGAGAGAAAAGAAAAGAACAGTGAAAAGAGAGAGAGAGAAAAGAACAGTGAAAAGAGAGAGAGAGAGAAAAGAACAGTGAAAAGAGAGAGAAAGAAAAGAAAACAGTGAAAAGAGAGAGAAAGAAAAGAAAAGAACAGTGAAAAGAGAGAAAAAGAAAAGAAGAAAACAGTGAAAAGAAGAAAAGAGAGAGAGAAAAGAACAGTGAAGAGAGAGAGAGAAAAGAACAGTGAAGAGAGAGAGAGAAAAGAACAGTGAAGAGAGAGAGAGAAAAAAGAACAGTGAAGAGAGAGAGAGCGAAAAAAGAACAGTGAAGAGAGAGAGAGAAAAAAGAACAGTGAAGAGAGAGAGAGAAAAAAGAACAGTGAAAGAGAGAGAGAGAAAAAAAGAACAGTGAAGAGAGAGAGAGAAAAGAACAGTGAAAGAGAGAGAGAGAGAAAGAACAGTGAAGAGAGAGAGAGAAAAGAACAGTGAAAAGAGAGAGAGAGAAAAGAACAGTGAAAAGAGAGAAAGAACAGTGAAGAGAGAGAGAAAAAAGAACAGTGAAGAGAGAGAGAAAAAGAACAGTGAAGAGAGAGAGAGAGAAAAAAGACAGTGAAGAGAGAGAAAAAAGAACAGTGAAGAGAGAGAGAAAAAGGAACAGTGAAGAGAGAGAGAGAAAAAAGAGCAGTGAAGAGAGAGAGAGAGAAAGGAAAGAGAGAGAGAAAGAGAGAGAAAGGAAAGA